>JANRMT010062843.1:4037247-4079821 GCA_026402145.1 Polypterus bichir lapradei
TAATCCTTGATATCTGTGAGTTAAATAATATTGTTTTCTCTTCCTCACGTGACTCCTCCACCCGCCTTAACTGTCAATCCCCCACAAACACAGTCTCTCGGAATTTGCATAAGCACACCCCTTCACCTGTAATTTTAACTTAGTTACAAAGTGATCAAAACTCTCGTTTATATCCTGCGTCCTCTCATTAAACTTGTATCCCGCATTACCCGTGGGCAAGAAAAACGCCAGCGGCAGCCTGTCTATTAACTTAATTTAAAGTTTAGGTTTACACCTTGCTTTGTTTCCGAAGTAGCTGCACTCATGAATATGGTAGTATATGTCACTCGCTCGCTTCTTATTGTTTCGCTGCCTTCTCAATTATATAATGCATGTTTTCTTCAGCGCATTTTGGAGCTCTTCCTGGTTTTCTACATAGTGCGTTAACAGTCAGTTCACGTGATTACGTGGGCGGCGTGATGATGTCACACGAAACTCCGCCCCCACGGCTTTCAAGCTCAACTCCATTACAGTAAATGGAGCAAAATACCTTCCAGTTATGACCATTACGCGTAGAATTTCGAAATGAAACCTGCCCAACTTTTGTAAGGTAGCTGTAAGGAATGAGCCTGCCAAATTTCAGCCTTCTACCTACACGGGAAGTTGGAGAATTAGTGATGAGTCAGTGAGTGAGTGAGTGAGTCAGTGAGTGAGTCAGTCAGTCAGTGAGTTCTTTGCCTTTTATTAGTATAGATTCTAAAGGGTTCACAAACTTTCAAGCACAACTGTAGATAACACACACTCATAGCCACGTAACAAAAACTTATTTAGTTCATTATGTCACTCCCACTCTTTTAGTTACAATGGATTATTACAATAAATTTTAGAACTGTACATAAGTGGTGTTTTTGCTTAAGCAAACATATCACAACACAGCACAAATGTTATAAATACCTATAATTTCTTAATCTTTACATTTGTTAAGAAAAGATCATTTTGAATTGAAGTGTACAGATGAATTAAGTGGGTTTAAGAATGCTATGTTAATATTCCATGGAAAATTAAAAAGAAAAAAAAAAACAAGTGCTTTATCCCAAGTGTTTACTGAATATCATCTGTGTTTTTCCATTTGCTCACCATACTGTAGATAAATACAGGTTTATGTAGGAAGAAGCACAGCTGTTTGTTAAAGTCTATCTACCCATCCATCTATATACATACAGTATATTTTATGTAATGATCTGAGTACATTATATATATATATATATTTTGAATTACGCTGTTGTAGGGTTTTCTTAATGTATGGTATTAGATTTTGAGTTCCCTGTCAGCTCAAAGTAAGTCATATGTGACAAAATACAAAAGGATGCGTGTGGTTGCTAATGCTATGAAAATGGAGAAAAGGTAATAAAATCATCTCTGGTTAGAGCTCCTTCTTCTGGGGAATAATCTTAGTGCTTGTCTTCTTCATGCTTTGTGATTGGCTAAGACTAAAGAAGCAATAGCCCAGTCAGCATCCTTCTGGTGAATCAGAGAGTGAGGAGCACAAAGGAAGCAGTTAGCAGCAGCATAGGAGAAACAGCAAAGGCTTCTTATTTTCCATGATTCATTATATACAGGCAAAAAGGGAGAAGAAAGGCACTTCAGCAAGAAGAACAGAGGAATCATTCAATAATACTAGAAAAAAGATTTTCGATAAAAATATTAATTCTCCTTAATTTATCTGCGAGTTTCATTTTTAACAATTAAGAAAAATCTTCTACATTTCAGGGTATATTTATCAGGCCAAAAGAAGAACAGCAACAGTAAGAGCTGCTATAACTGCAACACACCGCATATCTTAGAAGGGCTAGTCAGTATGGGTAGGCAGGGTCAGGATTCCAGCACAACCAACCCTAGCATGAGTATGCAGCATTGCCAGAGTCGAATGAGCCTGTCGGCTTCTTTTGAGGCACTGGTTGTTTACTTTCCTTGCATGAATTCCTGTGAAGATGGCAGTGAAGGTAAGATAATGACTTTCTTTAATACACTTACTGTATAAAGCACAAACTCTGTTTTGTTAGTCTAAGCATTCATATGTAAAGTGTATTTGTTGAAAATAAATGGCCTATATGTGTGTACATTCACTCTACAAATAATTCTTTAAAATGCATATTAGAGATCATCTGCTTTTGAGCTGTTGAGTGTTGGTTGAATCTTTTTAATGCCAGAAATGCCATAGAGAATGTGATACAGAATTCAGCTGAATTAGTAAAGGAAAAACTTAAATACAGTATGTTTATGGTAATGTTCAGTGTGCATTTTTAAGGATATGTGAATATTTGTCACTACTCTTTATAAACTGTTATATATGTTTTTTCATCAGAATATTCCTAAACTCAAACTCAGTATCATAAAACTGACAGAAAGTATTCTATAAGTAACAAATAACTATAAGTTGCCCTAAATTTGATGTTGTAGATTGTCTGTGTGTATGTATGTATGCATGTATATACTGTATGTGTTTTATTATTATAAACAGTAGGCAATGGCCCAGGGATACAAATAAAAAAAACACAAAACAATAATTTAATGGGCCTTTCTGTAGTTGTTCCTCATTATCCCATGGAGTGTTTGCTCCACTTCCACACAACTACAAACACACACCTACAAAGTGTCCCTCCCCTCCTACCGTCCTTCATAAATAACACCTCTGTCTCCTCTTGTGGCTGTTATTTACTCTCACCAATTGATTCTTTTGCCCTCTTTTGTCCTCTTTGATTCCCATCTCTGCTATATGGGTGAAATGGGCTTTATATCCTGTCCTCTTTACTGCTCCTAGGAGGGCCTCAGAAACTACTTATGAGATTTGGATCCTGTCATCACAGAAACTTGGAAGAGCTGTGACATAACATGTCAGGGTATTATACTTACTTCTAGTATCTTAGGAAATTCCATACAAAATTACAGGAGTGTCTTCACTTGAACTGGGGTTCTCAGCATCCCAGTTGTCTTTTGGCAGTGTCCCATTGGTCACACAAAATATTGTTGCTTGTGTATCCCTATTTGCACATAATCAGTAAGAGTTTGTTTCATTTTAAACAGTAAGCAGTTATTTAGCATATAAGGAATAAACCCAAAGAATGTGGGATATGCTACCTTTCATTTGCCTTTTCATGAAAATTGTGCAAAGCACACCACAAGTTGTTAGGGACACAAATAAATCAACTAAATAAAATTAATAACATTCACTGAAAAAAAATCTACATTTTTAAGGTTTAAGATAATATATTATGACTTTATATCCATTTATTTTTATACAGTCATTTGAAACAGAAAAGAGTAAAAATTCTATAAATGCAACTAGATTTTTTTTTTTTTTTTTGGCTTACAATATTTAATGAGAATAGTTTTCTCTAAATTTAATTCTGCAACATTCAATAAACCTGCTTAGGAAGCAGCTTCTGCTTTTGTTTATCAGCCATCCAGTATACACTGTGATTCTCTTGAGTCTGGGTCATATCTAATCATTAAAAATGTATGCTATGCAGTACAGTGCAGTAGTAGAACAGAATTTGCATTCCAGTCCTTAATTTTGAATATCGTAGTGTTCATACCTTTCAAGAATGCCATATGATATAAAAATATTATTTAACAAAGAAACTGTCACAGCCATTTATTTTTTTCTATTATGTTTGGTGCCCCGGTAGACCATTGGGGGGAAGAACAAGAATATGCAGCAGGCATTTTCAGACGTTAACTATTTATGCTGATCCGCATTTGTAACCTAAAATAAAATACAGTCGAAAAAATATTAGGGATGTAAAAATAGACAAATATCTCAATATGATATGTAGCTCATGTTTGGGTTCATAATTTGGTATACATTCCAAAAGGAAATGATTTAAGTTAGTTTAGCTTGGCCTTAATCTCTCCATTTCCCCTTTACTGGTGTCTGTGTTTGCTAAAAATTTTATTTTATTAAAAAAGTTATTTTTCATGTGTGGCCAGGTACTTAATGGTGGGCCTAAAATATGAGCAACAAAAAAATTAAAGGAGATGGTATGCATAAAAATATTTACTATCACATGAATAGATGTTAGTTGCTAAATGTGAAGAGTAGCATCAAATAAATGTGTAACAAAAGTACTACTTAAAAATTAAAAATGAATATCATTCACTTCTGAGTTGAACATGATAATGTAATGCCATGTAAAGATTGTGAAAGGTTTTTATTTTAATTGTGTTTATTTTTGATAGTTTTTTATGTGTTTCTGAATTCTAAATTGAGAGAGACATGGTGGTAGAATGATATGTGCTGTTGCACCATGCATCCAGTACCCATGGTTTGAATCCCTGTCCTGGGGTGGTACAATAGCACACTGGTTAGTGCTGCTACTTCACTAATCTTATGATCAGTTGTCCTTATGTAGTTTGCTCTTTCATCCCATGTTTACATTGTTCTTGCACCCATATCCCTAATCACTGTACATGATATTTTGATTCTGAAAAGGCCTAGTGTGGTTGTGGGTATGTGTGTGAGTGGGCCCAGCTATGAGCTGTCAGTCTGTCTAGGTTTGGTTTCTGCATTGTGCCCAGTGCATAGGTAGACTTTGGCCTCCCACAACCCTGTATTGGAATACTAGGTTTGAGAATGTTTATGTTATGAATGTTATGAGGATTACTTGTGTTCTATTTTGTGTGTCGTATTGTGTTTACCGAATTTTTTTGACATCCAGTACACGCCCAACCAACCTGGAAAGAGATCTCTGTCTGAATTGCCTTTCCTAAGATTTCTTCCATTCTTTTTCTACCGTTTTTTTTTTTTTTTTTACCGGGGGATGGGTGAGTTTTTTCTCGTCTTGTTAGGGAGTCAAGGCTGAGGGACTGTCAAAAAAGGGCCTCTTAAAGCACATTGCGGCATTCCTTTTGTGATTTTGGGTTAAACAAAAATAAATTGTTGTGTTATATGTCTCTGTCTATATTCATTTATTTGTTCATGACAGACAATTAGCTGTAAACAGAATGGCATGACACACACTTAACTGACATAATGACAAACACATATAGTGACAAATGTGTGGAAGAAAAATGAATGCAGCAACACATTTTAACAGTTAGATGGTTGTTCTTTTAACTTCAGACAAATACTGTGAAGAAAAGTGCAAGAATTTAATTTTGTGAACATTTACAAAAAACAATGACAAGGTCCCCCTGCATGATGAATATGTGATTAGCTTTATGTTTTATACCATGTGATAATATGCTTGTATCCTTTTGAAAAGCTTGTAGATACTTTCTCTCCTGAGCTGGAGGCATCCAAATCAAGATATTTCATCTTAATCAAAAAAGTCCCCAATACTGAAATATGGATGGGTGTCACTTTTAGACTTTTTGCAAGGGATTGTCCATATTGTGGCACTATAAAATGCACAGTACAGGTAACCTTTCATTTACATCATTTTCTGGTTTCTCTTCATTTGTGTATACTGTTTCTCTTTGTATTACATGTATTGTTTTGCATCAGGGTCTTATATATGAGAATTTAAATAATATTTATATGTGTAATGTGTATATAATCATGACCTGCTGAACCAGGGGTGAGTGAGGGAGTACTTTTATCCTATTGTATTTGTTGTTATATTTTGCATAACTTCTTGAAGAAAATATGGAATGCCTTATTCCAAGTTTTTGAAATAAGAGATTCATTGTACTTTGTAGACATGACAATAAACCTGACCTGAACTGATTACGTTGCGTTACTTTTTTGTCAAATGAACATCTTAGATTTTGTAAAGAGCCAATGTCATTGGTGATTAAGATCACAATACCAAACAAAACTTAGCATTGCATGCTTTTTATGAAGTTTAGAGCATACACAATAAAAATATTGAGGAAATAAAAAAACAAACATGGATTATTTGACATATCTACGTTGTAAGGAAACAGAAGGAAGTGCCACAAAACAATTACTTTTTTCATAGAGCATGCTGTGTCACTCTTCTTAACAATAGATAGATAGATAGATAGATAAATAGATACTTTATTAATCCCAAGGGGAAATTCACATAATTCAGCAGCATTATAATGACACAAAAAAAAATAAAAATAAATTAAAGAGTAATAAAAATGCATGTAAAAGCAGACAATGACTTTGAATAATGTTAGCATTTACTCCCCCGGGTGGAATTGAAGAGTCACATAGTATGGGGGAGGAACGATCTCCTCATTCTGTCAGTGGAGCAAGACAGTGACAAAAGTCTGTCGCTGAAGCTGCTCCTCTGCCTGGAGATGACACTGTTCAGTGGATGCAGTGGATTCTTCATGATTGACAGGAGCTTGCTTAATGTCCGTCGTTCTGCTACAGATGTTAAACTGTCCAACTTTATTCCTACAATAGAGCCTGCCTTCTTAACAAGTTTGTCCAGGCATAAGGCGTCCTTCATCTTTATGCTGCCTCCCCAACACACCACCATGTAGAAGAGGGCACTTGCCACAACTGTCTGGTAGAACATCTGCAGCATCTTATTGCAGATGTTGAAGGACGCCAACCTTCTAAGAAAGTATAGTCGGCTCTGACCTTTCTTACACAGAGCATCAGTATTGGCAGTCCAGTCCAATTTGTCATCCAGCTGCACTCCCAGGTATTTATAGGTCTGTACCCTCTGCACACAGTCTCCTCTGATTATCACGGGGTCCATGAGGGGCCTGGGCCTCCAAAAATCCACCACCAGTTCCTTGGTCTTGCTGGTGTTCAGGTGTAAGTGGTTTGAGTCGCACCATTTAACAAAGTCTTTGATTAGCTTCCTATACTCCTCCTCCAGCCCACTCCTGATGCAGCCCACAATAGCAGTGTCATCAGCGAACTTTTGCACGTGGCAGGAATCCAAGTCGTATTGGAAGTCTGATGTATATAGGCTGAACAGGACCGGAGAAAGTACAGTCCCCTGTGGCGCTCCTGTGTTGCTGACCACAATGTCAGACCTGCAGTTCCCAAGATGCACATATTGAGGTCTGTCTATAAGATAGTCCACGATCCATGCCACCAGGTGTGAGTCTACTACCATCTCAGTCAGCTTGCCCCTAAGGAGCAGAGGTTGGATGGTGTTGAAGGCGCTAGAGAAGTCCAAAAATATAATTCTTACAGCACCACTGCCTCTGTCCAAGTGGGAGAGGGATCGGTGTAGCATATAGATGATGGCATCCTCCGCTCCCACCTTCTCCTGGTATGCGAACTGCAGAGGGTTGAGGGCGTGGCGGACCTGTGGCCTCAGGTGGTGAAGCAGCAGACGCTCCATGGTCTTCATCACATATGACGTTAAAGCAACAGGCCAGAAGTCATTCAGCTCACTAGGATGTGATACCTTTGGGACTGGGGTGATACAAGATGGTTTCCAAAGCCTCGGGATTCTCCCCTGTTCCAGGTTCAGGTTGAAGATGCGCTGTAGAGGACTCCCCAGTTCCAATGCACAGGCCTTCAGCAGTCGTGGTGATACACCATCTGGACCCACTGCTTTGCTGGCACGAAGTCTCCTCAGCTCTCTGCTCACCTGCACTGCTGTAATTGTGGGTGGGTATGTCTCTCCTATGCTGGTATCAGCAGAAGGATGGCTGGAGGATGCAGTACTCCGTGGTGAGAGTGGGTTAGGGTGGTCAAACCTATTAAAGAAATTGTTCATTTGGTTTGCTCTCTCCACGTCTCTCTTGATGGTGGCACCCCGCTTCGAGCTGCAGCCAGTGATAATCTTCATCCCATCCCACACTTCCTTCATGCTGTTATTCTGCAACTTCTGCTCCAGCTTTCTCCTGTACTGCTCTTTCACTGCCCTGAGCTGGACTCGGAGTTCCTTCTGCACGCGCTTGAGCTCATGCTGATCACCGTCTTTAAAAGCCTTTTTCTTCTGGTTCAAAAGGCCTTTGATGTCACTTGTAATCCATGGCTTCTTGTTAGCATGGCAGCGTGTTGTTCTTACTTGAACTGCAATGTCCATACAGAAGTTGATGTAATCAGTTGTGCAGTCAACAGCCTCTTCAATGTTCTCACTATGTGACCCCAGCAGTATATCCCAGTCTGTAGTTCTAAAGCAGTCTCTCAGAGCCTGCTCTGCCTCAGGGGACCACTTCCTAAATGAGCGTGTGGTTGTAGGTAGCGCCTTCACTCTTGGTTTGTAGTGAGGCTGAAGCAGGACCAGGTTATGATCTGCTTTCCCAAGCGCAGGCAGTGGTGTAGCGCTGTATGTATCTTTAACGTTTGCATACAGTAGGTCGATAGTCCTATTTCCTTGGGTGTTACAGTCCACAAACTGGAAGAAGGCAGGTAATGTTTTATCCAGCGTTACATGGTTAAAGTCTCCAGAGATTAGCACAAGCGCCTCAGGGTGCTGCGTTTGTAACTTAGCAACTGCGGAATGGATGACGTCACTCGCTATCTCTGCGTCCGCTTGAGGGGGGATGTAAACAATAACAACAATCACTTGTCCAAACTCTCTGGGCAAGTAATAGGGATACAGACTTATGGCCAAGAGTTCAATATCCCTGCAGCAAGTGGAGATTTTAACGTTTATATGTCCTGAGTTGCACCACTTTGTATTGACATAGAGAGCTAGTCCTCCTCCTTTCTTCTTCCCACTGGTATTTGCGTCTCTGTCTGCTCAAAATGTGCTAAACCCGGGTAGCTCCATGTTAGCATCTGGGATGGTAGTTGTTAGCCACGTTTCACTAAAACACAGCAAGCTGCATTCTCTGTAGGTTCTGACATTTTTCACCAGCACAGCCAGTTCGTCGATTTTATCTGGTAGTGAGTTCACATTTCCCAGGATCGCAGAAGGCACCGACGGTTTATAACGCCATTTTCTTTCAAGCTGCTTGGCTTTTATCTTATCTTTTATCTTTACGCCGGCTCGGCTCCCCGATATCGTCTTCTTACCTCGTCAGGGAAATAGGGAACCACACCAGCGTGGGCATTTCTTCTCAGTGCTTTAAGCTGACTACTTGAATAGGCGAGTCTCGGAGTATAAAAATCCATGTCAAGTAGTAAAAATAGTAAAACGTGTCCAGGGAGCGATTCCACATAAAAGAAAGTGGTAGAAGTGATCAGTGGAATAGAGAAAAATAGAAAAAAAAGGTAAAAAGATAAAGTCATACACGGAGCTGCTGGAATGGCTGCCACTCGCTGCGGCACCGGAATGAAAAAGAGAGTGATTGAAAGAGAGTGATTGAGTATGCCGTGTTTGAGTAAGTAATTAATTAGTCATTTTTACTGTTTCTTTTCAGTAGACATTTATTCAAGTCTTTAATAAGGTACGGCAATTCAAACTTTAGGCTTTGATGGTAATACAGAGGTGATTAGTAAAAATTTGAAATCTTGTTTGAATAATTGTTCATTTTCTTTATAATATTACTGAAAATCCTTTCAATGATGTCACAACTATGGAGTCCTGCAGTAACCTCTGTGTAAGTCCACCCCTTCCTGACTACAGATGCTTTTTGTAGCCCATATATTACTAGAGAAACTAAGTGTGGGTTTGGCACATGGCTCAGAACTTAAAGCTAATAACATTTTAACAAACAAATAAGCTTTTTTGTCATTTTTAAAAGAGTTCACTAAATTATATTCATACAGTTTTCTCCACAATGCTGGAGAAATCAACCAACTAGCTGCTGAATTTTTTCCTCCTTGCTTTTGAAAGCACGCTTTTCTCCCATGCTTGTTTGTCATACCACTCTTTTTTACACTATAAATTTATATTAGCATGGCCATAGATGTTAGTATACATTCAGATCAGACAGCACACAATCACATGCCCTTAACTATTCACATTTTCACCAGGCCACTTCATAATCACTTAGCATGTGAGAAAAAATGTGTGTCTCTTGGAGTAAACTAAAACGAGCACATAGGTCATGCATACTCCACACAATGGCAACCCTAACTAGTGCCCGAATCTTAGAGTTTCATTTGAACATTGCTTCAGCTTGCTTCCATTCTAAGGTAGGATGTAACAACCACCTAAATAACAAAGGCCAAAGAGAAGCCCTTATGTTTAGTCAACCTTTTGAGGTTTTGACGAAATGTTTTAGTACTTCAGTCTTCAGAACTGTTACCAGAGTAATGCAACTCATGCATAAAATGTTTATTTTGCACAGCCACCTTTTCATGCAGCTTCCTAGCATTGCTTTTCTAGGTGAGTTTAATTGTTGGATTCAGTTTGCTGAATGGATATTAATCATGGACTCACTGGTTCATTAATTTTGCCGAGTCACTATGATTTTACCCCTCCTCTCCAGCAACCCCTAAACACCTCAAACCCAAGATTATTATGTGATTTTTTATATTACTGTATTAATAATAATAAAAGGAAGCAATTAAGAGAATGTTCATAAATCCTTGAAATATTTGCAAGATATTGCTAAGGTATTTCTTCAAAAAAGGCTTAGTCAGATATGGAGTTTTTATATTTCAACCAAGACTGAAAAAAATATAACATTTCTTGTTTATTAGATTTTCTGCAAAGATTTGCAGCATTATGTGAAAATGAGGATCATTCTCCCATTGCCTAGTTTGTTCAGAAAAAATCTTTATTTGCTGTCAATGAATGGTGAATCCAGTATCTAAGCAACACCATGCCTTTAGGAGTGTCGGAGTTTCATTTACAGTTTAGTCGGTCTTTCTTTCAGGGTAAATATATCTAAATAACTAGTATCAATGCATAAAGGCCTGCATACTATTCTTGGAACAGTTTTTTTTTTTTTTTTAATTCAGATGCTGTATAAGCAAGTATTGAGAGGCTTTGATTATCTTTGATTCAGTTTTCAACTTCAACACAGATACTGTGTATAAATGGTATTGGTATTTTGTGTATTTACAAACTTTTATTCATCATACAGGTAAAATGATTTCCGATTACTACCTCCTGTAGTTCAGTGATGTTTTCTTGTATCACCCAGAGGTAATTTTTAGTCTCTCTTCCAATTAGTGTTGTGTTATGAAAAGCATTTGGCTTTTGAGTATATCTGTAGAGACTGATCTCCATTCAGTTGAGTTCTTAATCATGGCTTTGTTTAGACTGCTAAGGTAATGGTATGTTTTGTGTCTCGGATCATTACTTTCCTATAGCACAAACAGCCAAATAGTGCTGTTTAGCTTTTACAAACCATTTTTGTTTTTGTAATGAAGCAGAAATGAATATCTTTCTTCTGTAGGAATGAAATATTCAGGCTCTATATAAGCATACATGAACTAAAGTAATTCAAGAACACTGCAGGGTCCAAGGGCCTGCCTAAGCAACTCTGAAATAGGCTGTCTGCACCAGGCACAATGAAACTTCATACACTTAAAAAATAAATATTTTTCTAGACAAGAAACTGCATTGAGCATATCATAGAAAATTGGAAAAACTAGATTATGATGACTAAGGTAAGTTTGCTAGAAGCATTTTAACAATATGTTATATTATTCAAGCAACCACTATACGACAAACCACCCAGATTTGGACCTGAGTGCAGCCATGCAACAGGTAGCACCTCAGCACTACTGTGGAATAGTGTGAGTTTTTTTTTATAGTGGCTGGAGTACCAGTCCTGACACCAACCCCCAAATTTTCCGTGCAAGTTGGAGGACTTGCTTGCAGTACTGGATGGAGGTCAATGTTATACCCAGGTTTACTGGTTAAGGATCTTGCCCAAGGACCCTAAGTTTTGTACAAAAGTGATATGTGCTGACAGGTGGGGCTTGGTGCCCTATTTGTCCTGAATGCAGAAAAGCCACTGTGTACAAAGAATATCATCTCCTGAAGGGAAACACCATACAAAGGTTTTTATATGTAAACTACACATTTCCTAGAAGCTGTACAGTAAAGTAGCAGAGAAAGTGCACAAGCATAGTCATACCAAGTGCGTGTACACACAAATAACCTAGAATGACAAATAGATTTACACAAAATCAAAACAAGTGAGAAAAACTGAGCCAATAAAAAAGCACTGAAATAAATGTAGTGCTTATTTACATGCTCAGACATGAGAGAATTTGGTTCAAGCTGAAACCTTGCCAAGGCAATCTTAATTAGGCAGACAGGCAAGTAAGTTACATGATATTGTTATATAATGGACCATCTGACATAATGTTCAGTTAACAGAATTTAATGCATTTATTCAGCAGACACATGCTGGATAGTATTACTTGTACTATATGTGCTTACATGTAAGAAGTAAAGGTAACTCATCTAAAATTCTACAAACCTCATCTCCAGAAAAGTTTGGAAATTTCCAAAATTAAATAAAAAGAAAAATCTGTGATATGTTAATTCATGTGAACTTTATAACTGACAAAAGTACAACGAACAGACTTTCAATAGTTTTACTGACCAACTTAATTGTATTTTGTAGATATACACAAATTTAGAATTTGATGGCTGCAACAAACTCAACAAAATTGGGACAGGGGCATGTTTTCCACTGTGTTACATCACCTTTACTTTTAATGACACTATTTAATAAATTTGGAACTGAGGATACTAATTGTATCCTAATTTCAGTTGTTTTGCAACTGAAAATTTTGTCCATTCTTGCTTGATATAAAATTTCAGATACTGAACAGTCCATGGTCATTGTTGTCTGATTCTCCTCTTCATGATACACCATTATTTTTCAATAGGAGATAGATCTGGACTAGCAGCAAGTCAGTTAAGCACACATACTTTGTGTCTACGAAGCCTCGCCGTTGTAGCCCCTGCAGAATGTGTTCTGGCATTGCCTGCTGAAATAAGTGTAGACATCCTGGGAATAGATATCACCTTGATGGCAATGTATGTCCATCAAAAATCCAAATATACACCTCAGAGTCAATGGTAGCTTCACATACATGCAACTCACCCATGCCATGGACCTTAATGCACCCCCAAACCATCACTGATGCACCCCCAAACCAGATGCTGGCTTTTGCACCTTTCACTGATGACAATCTAGTTGGTCATTTTCATCTCTAGCACAGAGAACTCGACACCCATTTTTTCCAAAAACAAGTTGAAATGTGGACTCATTTGACCACAGTCTTTCGGTCCATAAGAGATGAGCTTGGGCCCAAACAACTCGCCTGTGTTTATGCTTAGAGGTAATGTATGGTTTCCTCCCTGTGGTATACAATTTCATGATGCATTTCTGGATGCATAGATGGATTATGTTAAGTGACAATGGTTTTCCGAAGTACTTTCAAGCCCAGGTGGCTATATTAGTTGCAGTAGCATGACAGTTTCTTAGGCAGTGCTGCCTTATGGCTCGAAGATCATGCACATTCAACAGTGATATCTGACCTTGCCATTTATGCACTGAGATGTCTCTGAATTCTCTCAATATTTTCACAGTACTTTATTATGCACTGTAGATACTGAGAGAGCTAAATTCTCAGCAGTCTTACGTTGAGAAATATTCCTTTGGAATTGATTAACAATTCTTTCATAAATTCTGCCACAAAGGGATGTGCCATGACCCATCCTTGCTTGCAAAGATTGAGCCTTTGATGGATGGTACTGTTATACCTAATCATGATACCTCACCTGCTACCAATTTTCCTGCTTAATGTGAAGTCTTCCAAACCTGTGTTACTTGAATATTCTGTACACTTTTCAGTCTTATTTTAACTGTGCCCCACTTTTTGTTGAGTGTGATGCAGAGACATCAAATTTTAAATTTGTATATATTTACAAAATACAATTAAGTTGTTCAGTAAAACTATTGCAAACCTTTTCTTTGCACTTTTTTCAGTTAAATAAAGGTTAATGTGCATTAACTTATCATAGATTTATGTTTTTATTGCATTTTGGAAAATATCCCAACTTTTCTGGAAAAAGAGTTTGTAATGCAGCAAGCAGCTGCAGCATACAGCAGGTTACCTTGCAAAACTTATGTGCAATGTCATAGACATAGATGTTTCGGAAATTACCATCTAAATATATTGCCTAAGATACTGAAATAAATTCAGTAAAAATTTAACAACATTGGACTTTCAATATTTTATGTAAACTAATGTATTGTCTAGAGTATGGCAGGGGTGACTCAGGTGGTACAAAGCTAATTAATTTTCCTCTTCACCTGTGGATGTGTACTTTTTTTTTGGTTGGCCTATGATGATTATTAATAACACTTTACACAGACTTCTGGGAAGCACAGCTTGCTCACCATCTGCTTTTTCAGCAAATTGTGTCAGTTATGCAAGACAATAAATAAAGCACATTTGCTAGCATTTTGGAAAGTCTGTGTATGGTAATCTCTTCACTTATTAAGGAAGTCTTTTGAACAGATCAATGCAAAAGTAAAAAGGGTGGGTTGAGGAAACAGTCATCTAACAGGATCTCATACTTGGTTGAGCACCATGCTAGTGGACAGCACGATGTGCCTGACACATATTATTTTTCAGCTATTAACAGACTATAATCAACAGTGCTATCCACTGACAGATATCTGACGGTTAACAATGTCTAATAATGTCAAAATTTAATGATGAAGTTTCCACTGAGTTACAATAACATAAATGACACAAAGGCATGTCCCTGTCCCTGTCTGCTGCTGGTGCACAGTGAAAACCTAGATGTGGTGCCTAATTATCCAAAGTTAGCACAACAAAAATGACAAGTGTCATGAGATGATTGGTCATGATGCAACTATGTTATCTTATATATAAACGTCTATGCGTGGAAGTGTGTGTGTCTGTCTGTCCAGCCCAGAAGTGAGAGGTGGAGTCTGGGTAAGGGCTTTAACTCTGAGGATATACAAGTGATGCAAGCACGTCAGCAAAATGAAACCTCCTAGGAGAGAAATGCCCAAAGTAGTTCCCTTCAATTATCTGACATCTCTACATTTCAGTTTTTTTCTGACAGTTTCAATAGTTTCTAGGATCTGGGTTTACACACCTATTATAAAATAAGTTGTTTGTGTAATAAATTGCACTGTTAGTAAATATCACTGTTAGACTGGAAGGTTTTATAATTTTCTGGCTCCAAACGTTAGTTGAGGAAGCTGTGAACTGTTTTCCTTTAATGTTTTTTTTTTTTTTTTAAATTAAGCCAGTATCACAATTCAAGATTTTTCTTAGTATTAGTTTACTTAATCTTGAGAAAATTGCAGCAAGCAGAATGCCGTTGTAGCTCATGTCTGCTACCCAGTTGTGTAGTGTGACACTCTCAGTGCTATTGATTTAATTTCTTGTAGCGAGTCGCTCATCCATAGGGGTTGAACCTTTGTTCCTATGACTTTGCACCCAGCAGTACTCATCTTGAATTACAATGCTTATACACTAAAGAACAAAGAAACAAAAAGGCAAGTGTTTTGGAATGTGGAAATGAAAAAGGGGCTTATTGAACTTTGGAAAACACAGATGTCTGTTGAAAGTTTGCTGTTTGTTATGTCAGAGTGAAAAAAAGACAAAGATAGCCAGAGAATAACTTTTGCCTGCTTGTTCTTCATGTTTTTTGTTTACATTCATGCCATGCTGTCCTTCTTACTCTGACGTGATCCCCATTCATTTGCTGCCAAAATAAAGTGGTGCAATACATGATACAGACCTTTGATTGGAGTTAAATGGTGCTCCATGGTGTCAGCTGGCTAAAGCTTGAGCTCGTCTCCACTCTAAATATAATCCCCTCTCTCTGTTTGTTTCGCTCTATTTCTTACTTTTTTCTAAATATTTTTAAAAGGATTCACTTACCTGTCTTTGTAGAGGTGTCTTTGTCAGACTGCCTATAACTCAATGAAGAAATTGCAGAATTCAAGTTAGGAACCCATTGATGGTGGTGAGTTCTATTAGGATGCTTTGAGAAATTTCCTTTTCAGTTGTACAACCACTTTAAGTAGAGCATGCAGACTAATTTTACACATACTGTATCTCTCGTCATGACTATGACATAAAAATGCTCCATGCCGAGGTTGAACTCCTCAATGAAGCTGGCAGTCAAAGAAGACAGAATTTGAAGAGACAATTTAGAACTTTTGTGGGTCTGAACAAAGGCATTGAACAATCTGATTCTGTTTCTTTCTTGAATATGGTACAGATGGTTTTAAAACCTAATTTCAATCTTAAGATAATGTAGGCATACCATGTGTCTCATTGTTTAACTAAGCCCAGCGCATCTTCCTCTTTGTTTTCCCAGCTCACCCATAACTTGCTGAGCTGGCTGAGATTCCAGGAGCTGCATTCCTCCTTGCCAACCTCTGTCTTGGCTGCCTCCTCTTACATCTGTCAGACCACTCAGAGTCGGCTATCCTCCCGTCTTCCTTCTCCCACTCGAATCCCTAAGGAGGACTCCACCACCATCAAATCTGCTCCTCCAATAAATCAGCAGAGGCGATATACCCAAGAGCGCTGATTGTTCGCTCTTCCAAAGGGCTACCAACCATTCTGCCTCCTTTTTTTCTTTCTCTCTCTCTTTCTGGCTCTTAGTCACATGACTTTGCGCTCACTCGCGGTCCTCCTGTTTTGTTTCTCTTTCCTTTGTCATCTGATCTCCACTGTACCCCTGCCTGTCATGCAGGCTCCTTTTCTGCTGCCCAGTTATTTGCAGGTGCTATCCTTCACCTACTCCGAGGTGCGAATGAGGCACCTGATGGACTCGTATTTGCACATGAATGCGTGATTAGCTAAGCACCCCAATCAACATGGGTGAGGCCCCTGCATGGGCACACATGCACATGCACCTGCACCCATTCTGGGACCTGCACGATCTGGGACCTTATTATTTATTTATAAATCACACTTTATCATGAACCTCTTACCAGAACGGGTCAATGAGCTTTCCAGCTGCCACACCAATTTCTTTCAGTTCTTATTTTATCTTTTATGATGACTACAGCTAAACGAAGTTTCCAGGAACATCAGGGCCTTAAACTCAGGTCACAGACTGGTTTGTACACTTGACTTTTGGCATCATCACCAAGTGGATGTGGCTTTAATTCAAGAATCTCAAATGTTGGCCTGCAACATGCGACATTGCAATAAAACTATCATGTGGTGTCTTTTTCCTTGGGTGTCACCAAAAACATCTTGTGAAAATCATTTTTTAAATTTTAGATTTGAATGCAAGTAGTTATAATATAGGTTAGATCTGTTTTTACAAGCTGAGATTGGTCGTCATAAACTCCTATCTGCCTATGCATATGGACACACCCAATTTTGACTCATGTTTTCCTAATTTAGCCAGTTTCCTGGTCAGAAATTCTTGTATTTAAACTTGTGCTTGACACATGAATTCAGTCCTTGATAAGTTTTCATCCCCCATTTGTGTATGTATTCCCTCTTTCACTCTCTCTTTATGTAAACTTGCATCTGATCTTAGTTTACTAGATTGTTTCAGACTGCTTCATCCCTCTGTCAGAGAATACTTTTATTTTTCTCATCACCATAACTTACAGTCACATATTGATTATATTCTTATTTCACATTCTCATGCCTCCTTGGTCCTAGAATTATCCTAGTCCAATTCTGTCTTATCTGACTATAAATTATATTTATTGCAGTTGTACAACCCACCTTGGCTTTGCTCACTTTTGGAAATTTAACACATACCTTCTTAATAATAAACATATTTTTGAACAGTGTGATTCTAAATTTAAAGAATATTTGAATTTAAACATGGGTACTGTGGGCAGCGCTTGAGCTATATGGAAATCTACTGAAGGTTTAATTTGTAAATTCTCAGTTTCACTTCCGTTGTATTTTTTCTCATACTAAACAACACAGAATTGCTAAACTTGAATCTAAACTTACCTTCTTAGAAAAGCACTTCCATTACAAGTCAATAAGGAGTATGAACTAATCATTGCTAATATTAGAACGCAGCTTAATGCCTTATTGTCTCAAAGAACTGAATTCCAAATTCATCAAATTCAAATTCATTTTCATGTATTTGGAACCAGACTGAGCAGATTGCATAAATGGAAAATCAAGCTAAATAATGCAGGTTCCACCTGCAGCTGAAGTCACTTCAGTACACATGTACTTTGTGAGCATGCCTGTGTCTATCAAACACAGGAAGTACTGCAGTCTACTTGTGACTTTACACTGTAGGAAGATAAGTAAATAAATCAAGGTAAATAACATTCGATCTAGCTTTTATATAAGTGACATATACATGTTTCTTATGTAAAGACCATCACAAAACATAATCACAAACAGGACTTTGCATGATACATTGGCAAGCCCTGTAAGCCGTGCTGCTTCATTGGAGGACAGGTGTGGGGCTAACTGACTGGCAGGATGACGCCTGACCTCTTGGTGCATCCAAACGGTGCCATCTTTCGCCTTTACGACTGGTGCAGCTGCGTTGTTCTTATACTGTATGTGAGTGGACATTTCTTGTGGGAGGTGCTACTGTTCTCTTTCTCCAATGTAGAACCCTCGTCTTTATCTGAGTTCACCTCCGTTATACCAGGTCTTTATTTGAAAACTAACAGTGTCAGATCAAGGTGAGCATGAACGCGATTGAGAGAATAAAACTGAATAAAAAAAAAACCCTAACCTTTACAAGTACCATACATTTACACTGACTATTACAGACTCAAATCAAATGTATGTTTTTACTGTATAATAGTAACAATAAGAGCAGCTCACTATTCAAAACATTTATTTTGAGACGCAGTAAGGCTGGAATCAGCAACCTTTTGAATAGCAGTCCTCAGTTCTTACCGCTGTACTACCAAAGAAGTGATGACAACAAGCCACACTAACCTGATTTCTTTTTCTTCGGTTATTGTCTTGAATAGAAGCACACTTGTTGTGTTATATTTGTACCTTTTGTGAAAGTGCTTATTTGATATTTGGACTTCAATCTTCACACATTATACACTTCATGTCAAAATTTTGTCGTTAGTACTAAAACATGGAAAATGTTTGTATTTTAGGTATGCGTTCAACATTTCTTGCATTTCCTGTAATCCTACACTTACATAGATATTTGTACACACAGAACACACATGAAATGCATGTGTTCCAAATAACAATATATTTTTTTAGCCTATACAGCTCTAGGTACCTGACTCCCTGATAAACAAGACTTGAGCTGGGAAAGGTTTTTGCATTTTCTTTGCCTGTGGGAGGATGGGATAGTAGGCTGCTTGGGCTTATCAGCACATTTACAAGACAAAAGATGCTGACGGAGAGGTGCGGGCGGATTTAAGGTGGGCCGGATTTACAAGTTGTTTCATAAGCTTTGGTAATTCTAGTGTTAAACCAAAAAAGCTGATAAGCTGCTCACTCTTTGGGGAGCTGAAAGCTGGCAATCTCTTCTCTTTGTGGACTTGAAACCTGAAAATCACTCTGTCCAGCCAGGTGCTATGCCGGTGACTGAGCCCAGTCTGAGAAGCATCCATTACTTCAAAAAGGGGACTTCATAGCCTAACTCATCAGCCACAAAGAGTAATGCTTTTCCCTATGAAATTGCAGAGGACATCACAAAGAGCCTTGCAGCAGGCTAATGGAGAATCACAGCACACCACAGACAAATAACAATGTTGCAAAGAGAAAGAATCAACTCTATTGAATGAAAAATTATATTTTTCTCTTGTCTGTATCTTGTCCTGTCCTATATGTAATAATAATAATATGTAATAATTAATAATAAATAATAATGATAATAATTAATAATCTCTTATATATATTTCTCTTCAGGTTCGTCCTGCTTCCTCTTCAAAACCGGTCCCCCCCACACGCAGCCCAAACGGCATTTCTCAATTCCTATTGGTTCGTCCTGCTTCCTCTTCAAAAACGGCCCCCCCACATGCAGCCCACACAGCATTTCTCGATTCCTATTCCTCCTCTTCCAAACCCTTCCCCACGTTGCCTGTGGCCTCCCATACTCCCCCATGCCACTTTTCTCGATTCCTATTCCTCCTTCGGACTACCGCGTTCCCCGCTCCTCTCTCATGACCCCATTGGTTTCACGTATATCTAGCCTGACCGCGTGACCTTTCACTTCGGCCATGTGTGCGCCTGCTACAGGAAGGTACTCTTTCGACCATTGGCATTGGTTTCGCTCCTTGCTTTTGGGTTCGCTCCTTGCTATTTTCGTTATACTGCGACGGTTGTTTCCTAAGCCTTTGTTATAAAATGAACAACAGTATCTTCTCTGTTGACGGGTTTTTGTACAACGTCATCTCTATTCCCGGATCCGGCAACTGCCTGTTCCTATCAGTGGGTTATTTCTTGACACAAGCAGTTGACGAAGGCAATGCACTCTCACTACGACATAGGGCAGTAGATTTTGTTGCATCACATTGGGACAGATTTGGAGACGTTCTTCCTGTTGTTCTTTCCAACGGAAGTCGAGTTATCACCACAAGTCATGAGTACTATCAATACATAGCAACATCTGGAGTTTATGGTGGTGAAGCTGAAATTCAAGCTTTTTCCGAGATTCTCCATGCTACCATTTTCATTTACTTCAAACACGACCCCAACATCCCGCCTTGCATTACGTTTGCAAAGATTTGCGTTAATCTGCAATAACCAGTCTTCAGCCACGGTCAGTTGTACTTGGCTTTTCCTAGGGTTAGATCTTTTGACTCATTATCTGTCGTTTCCAGCAGAACACCTATTCACAACTACGTCTTTCAAGAAGTATTTCTTTCTTCTTGATTTCTGAATTCCTTTCTCACCATTTTCCGTTCCTATTCTTACACCGCCGTATGCTGCAGCGGGCGTCGGCTAGTAATATAATAATACAATTATAATAATATGTATAATAATAATGATACTTATAATATGCAGTTGTCATATTTCACTAATCCTTGTGTTTATCAGTGTATTGTATTATTCTCTTTACTTTACCAAAGTAAAGAGACACTTTACCAAAGTGTGCTTTGGTGACTTTGTTATATGACTAATGGCTGTAGATACCCTTCTACAGAGAAAGTTGAGGTAAATAAACAGGGAGCATTACAAAATTATTTAATTACCAGCATTGTCAAAGACAAGACTTATAACTAATGCACCAAGTTAAAATTCTCCTCCTCTTCCTACACTTTCTATTTCCCAACTCTTGGATGCTGATGTTTCCCTAACTCCCTGCCTGAAATTAAGGAGACACTGTTCTCCAAGAATGGTGGCAGAGCACTTTTTTAGGGTGATTTTCCTCTAGGTTTATGTCTTCATCTTGGAAACAGCTGTTCCTCCTATTCTTTAACATGTGGAAGGAAGCCATCTCTGTGGGTCATTTGAACCAGGCATCAGTCATAAACATGACTGTTATCACTCTCCTTGTAAAGCAGAGTAAAGACCCCTCGGTATGTCAAAGCTATAGACCAGGGGTACTTAACTCCAGTTCTAGAGGTCTGCAGTGGGTGCAGGTTTTCATTCCAACTAGATTCATAATTAGAAGCCATGCCTAACACATAATGAAACCTGGTATTTAAGAATATAAGTTGTTAGTGCTTTTGTTCTTCCAAAAAACTTCTTAGCACATTCTAGGTTTTTTGTTCTTTGAGAATATTATCTATATATTTTTTTGAGGTTTTGTACCTCTTGGTCCTTCCCTTCTCTCTCATTTATTTCAAAACATTTTGTTAGCCCTGCTACTTCATTAAGCTAATACCCAGGCTTATGTGGACACTTGTTAACTGGGTATCTGGTGTTTCATCTGTCATTTGAACATCACTATTAACTGATAGCTGTTAAAGAAAGCTTGCAAAAATTAAAACCTTAATGTAGCTGTTTAAAACGAAAATAGTCAATTAAGGGTTCTAAATCATAAACAAGCTAACTGAAACTAATTCTAAAAAATATCCTTCCTTTGTAGTGAATAAATGTATTGTAATAAAATTTTGGTTTAAAGCAAAAACCTGAAGCCACTGTAGACCTCTAGGACAAGAGTTGAGTACCTCTCATATAGACCCTTGTTCCTCATGCACAGTAATGTAACATTATTATCCAAGGTCTTAGCACAGTGGTTACAGAAGATTATCTGTAGTCTAATTCACCCGGATGAGGTGTGTTTTTCTTTCACTCTCATTTAGCCTCTGATAATTTCTGCAGACTCTTACATATTTGTAACCCATCAGGTCTCCTCTCTTGATTGCTGAAAACCCTTCAATTATATAAACTGGCGATTACTAAGGGAAAAGAATGGCTTTGGACCAATCTGTATCAACCTAATTAAAAAAATATACTTCTGCCCCTCTGCAATTGTCATGACTAGCTCAAACATCTCCCTTTCTTTCCATATCATTACAAGGGCTGGATGCCCACTTTCCCCTCTTTTTTAACTTTGTTTTGAGCCATTAGCTATTGAATCTTCTTTATTTAGGCATTACCCACTCTGATATCTTGCATTTTTTACCTTTGAACCCTTATCTTGCTACAAAATTAACTGGTCAAATTTCTTTCTTTTACCCATCAGTGATCTCTGTATCTGCCAAGTGTAGATATTTAGGAATTGATGTGTTTCAGGTAAATCCATTGAGAACTGGTCTGCCTTAACAGTCTGTATTACGATTTATGTATTCTGAATTGTGTCACATTGAATTTTTTTGTGTACTGCTTTTACTACGCTTTGTGGTAGAAATTTAACATCTTATTAAAGAAAGAAACATTCCCTAACAAGACAAATCAGTTATCACAGGCATGTCCAACTCACTACCATTGATGGGCCACTTCGACTGCCATACATGCGTCAGTGGGCCGCACTGTAACAAATACTATTATACTATTATACTAAGTTACTGTAGCTTTCTTTCCAATACTGAAAACTTTAAAAAATGTAACACTTAAAGTTTAAAGAAAAGCAATTTATTTCCATACAATCTCCATACAACAGCGTACAGTTAGAATCTTAGCCTCTTAGCTATGTCCTTACATTATTATATTATATTCATTATATTATATTCATTGCTTATATAGGAGTGTTACAGTGTGAGATTTGTTTCTTTTGTCCCAAACTTGGCATCTCTTGTTAGTAACCAGTTAGTCAATATCAGGCTTGAAATCTTGTGCAGTTGCAACTTTTATGAGGGATGAAAGGTGCTCAACAGTAAGTCTTGAGCGATGTGGGGTTTTAGTAGCTTTCATTAACGAAAACAATTGCTCACAAAGGTAAGTGCTTCCGAACATAGACAGTACTCTCGATGCCAACTTATGGATCTGTACATACGAGGGTGGCAGGTAATCATACAAGCCTGGCACACCAACTTCGTTGTATTTTGCCTTCAGAATAGAATCTGACTGCAGTTCAATCAATTCCATTTGGATATTCTCAGGCGCATTCTCAACGTTGTAAGAGAACAGCACAAGGTCCTGCTCGTGTGAACTGAAATCATGAAAAAACGGTCACTGAATTCATTGCTCAGTAACTCAAGTTGGAAAACAAATCCTCCAAAAATCAGATTTTACTTTACTAAGTTTACTTCAAAGTTTATATTATAAAATAAGCCGATATGCAAAAAGCCCCCTGACCTACACTAATTTTACAAACTCAAAATCACAAAAATTTGTTAATAAACAACTCACCAACTTCTCGCATCCACTTCAGATCTTCAGCTGTAGTCTGCACTAACTGTTAGTTACAATACTAGCACAAAATTACATAAAACTAGAGCAATAAAACGTAAAAATATGTGAGCGATTACTACTCGTGATTGTCAGTTCTGCCCAGTGGCCAGTCTCAGCAGCCCAGCCATTAGTGTAGCCTGCATAGGGGCGGCTCTAGGCTCATGGTGGCCCTGGGCAGAGAAAGAATCGGTGGCCCCTTCGCCTGCCAATGTCAATATGGTATCTTATGTACAGCGGGTGGCCAAATCCGTTGCGGAAACTGCATAGTCGCGTCGTTCTCATGACACGCTTCTATATGCGCGTGTCTGTAACTTGAAAACCAAGTGGCGGCCCATGATATTCTCATTACGGCAGAACGTTATAATACTACATATAGCTTACTGCTCCAACTCTAGCGACATTAGTAAATACAGCGTACTAATTAACAAGAAACACAATGTTTTTCAGGGACATTGCTGTCAGCTGTGTCGTTATTTTCTCTTTCTGTTTTATATTTAATATTTATTGGCGTGGCGGCCCCTGGGATTTGGTGGACCTGTGCAGGTGCACAGTTTGCACATGCCTAAGGCCGCCCCTGCGCCAGGCTGCTGCAGCCTAGCACTTCAGTTGCGACATCGCGGCTCATTAACTTTGGTCAAAGTCTGTGGCTATACTAGCAGATGACGTTTCCGGTATTGTAATGCCATAGGAAAACACGCTTTTGTCAGAAGGCAGAAGTAAGGAAAGTCAATAAGTAACGCCGAAGATGCAGAGTGATCCAATCACAAACGATAGTAATCATTTTGTACAAGTTTAGTGCTAACTAGGATCCGTCATGTGGGCCACACAGATTTCTGTTGCAGGCTGCGTGTTTGACATGCCTGAGTTATCAGACAGGAAAAGAGCTGTTCATTGTATCTTTTAATTACTCCTCAGCAAAATGCCTTGGAGGGAGCATTCTTCAAAAGCAATCTGTTACAGCATGGTCAGAATGATCAAAAAAAACAAATAGAGGTTCATTTTATAAACTACTGAATTTACATGCAGTGTCAATCAATGCATACATTTTACTCTGGTTGGTTCATTGGTTTACACACAAATGATTTATATAAAATAAAAGTTTGTTATATTATATTATATTTTGAATATGAAAACTGTAAGTAATGATTAAATGTAAAGTATGATTATTACAATTAGTTTGTCTTTAAGCAGATTGGCAGAAACTGACCAGGTTCAGTGGTTATGAAAACATTTTGTTAAAGTGGCCTGTTTCTACATCTGTGCAAATATTACATGCTAAATAGCTCCAGGGTCTATTATAAGTAAAGGGTTTGGACCAGTCAGTCTGTATATTATTACTACAAATTTGCTTAATAATTTAAGATTACCCAGATTTTTAAAAGAGAAATTTAGTTCATAAAAATAGTAGACTACCTTCTTAACTGATGGTTTTTGGTTTGTTGAAGAAGGCAAAACCATCCACCAAGGACTCATTTAAAGGAATGGATTGTCTATAGGCCAGGTTTCATCATATAAAAAGAAGTCTGATGTTATACTTAGTATATTACAGGTATATTCACTTTGACATCATTATTTCCAACTTAGTGCATACTTTGCAACACTTTCAAAATGCAATGACTTTTAAAGTGAAATTTTTATATTTTCTCCTTTTTATATGAGGCAACTTAACTAATGCAGATATCCCTGCTGGAGTCTAATTAATGACCATGGAATTAAGTGAATATTAAGTGGTTAATGCGACATACTACATGTTCTACTGCCACACTTTAAAAGGCACAGAGTGCTGATGCTTTTTTAGTATGGAGATAATATAAGAAGCAGAGATGACTTACAACACAAGAAATTAAGTGATTTTTATATATTTACTACAGTTTAACAATTATTCTGATAATGTTTACTAATTTCAGCAGTATTTGTTTACTATTCTAAATATTTTATTCAGTGTTCAATTCAATATTGTTCTTTTTAAACATATCAGCAAACTATACAATAACTAAAAAAACACTACTACAATACTGAAATTAAAATAAACACAACATATTATGTTAAACCATAAATAGTAAAACATTATGCAGTATATACATATATAATTGTCATTATATAAGCCAAATTAACATTTATATATATCTCAAAATGGGCGGCACGGTGGCGCAGTGGTAGCGCTGCTGCCTCGCAGTTAGGAGACCCGGGTTTGCTTCCCAGGTCCTCCCTGCGTGGAGTTTGCATGTTCTCCCAATGTCTGCGTGGGTTCCCTCTGGGTGCTCCGGTTTCCTCCCACAGTCCAAAGACATGCAGGTTAGGTGCATTGGCAATTCTAAATTGTCCCTAGTGTGTGGGTGGGTGTGTGTATGTGCGCCCTGCGGTGGGCTGGCACCCTGCCCAAGGTTTGTTTCCTGCCTTGCGCCCTGTGTTGGTTGGGATTGGCTCCCATGACCCTGTAGTTAGGATATAGCGGGTTGGAGAATGGATGGAAATATCTCAAAATACATGTCTGGAAATTAATACAAAATACTTGTCTGGAAATACATTTTAAATATCTTAAAATGAATTCCAGATATCTGAAAATACATCTATTCCAAAATATTTTAAATACAATTTAAGATAACAGAAATTGATTTAAAGAGATACTGAAATGATACTTTGATCAGTTTGACATCTTAAATAAATTTCTAGATATCTAAAATTAAATTCAAGATATCTTAAAATGACTTTCTGTAAAACTGCCTTGTGTTCAAAGAGACTTCCTGTCTAATTTAAGAAATCTTGAAATGAATTTGAGATATCATTATATGAGCAGGAAGTGATTATGAGATATTTTGAAATCTATTTCAGGTATTTGAAAATGTACAGCAATGTATTTTACTATTCAAGTCCCTTTGAAAGAATAGAACATTTTACAGGAGGTGATTTTGAGATATCTTGAAATACATGCAACATCAATTTGAGATATATCTTGAAATGTACTTGAGATATCTCAGAATGTATTGTCAATATCTTAAAATGTAAAAGAATATTATTTGAGACATCTAGAATTGAGTTTCAGATATTTTAAAAAGTGTACTGCATTTCAAAATACCCATATTCATTTTAAGCTATCTCTAAATGTTAAGTTGGCTTGACGTAGTGGTGGCTTTTTAGATTCTACCACATGCAAATACAGACTTTACTATTAAATTACTAGCAACGAAAACTGAATCAGACAAAGCAAATACCAACTCTACCTTGTTTATATTAGGGGACTTAATTAATGTTATTCTGAGGAAAATTTTACCCAGAGACAAACAACAGAACCAAATAGTCACCGCTAGAAACAAAGAAAAAAAAAATTGTTGTTACAGCACAATCTCATAGGTTTATCACTCGTATTTCCACTTCCACTCAGATCTTAACAGGTTGTTTCTCATCCCCAAATAAAAATGGAGAGCAAAACTCTACAAACCTTTTATTAATATTCTGAACAAGTGAAATTCAGGAAACATTACAGTACTCTTGACACATTACATTGGAATATGTTTAAAAATGCCTGCAGTGACCCAAAGAGCTGGCTGGTAATATAGTGCTATTCTTAAAAATCATTTTTGTGGGAGTGCGTGCATCTCATACACAACAATATATGTGTATCACAAAAACAGAGATGTTAAATCATTCTGGGAAAAGAGGAATAGGGCTTTATAAATAAGGAAATGAGGCTAAATTCAATGCCAGAAAATAAGTTGCAATAAAGAGGGACATGACTGAAAGCAGAACAACCTGAAAAATGCAAACCACTGTGCTTGCTGATAACCCCTCTCTTCCACACAAGCTATAACAATTGTCCTGAATGTTAAATGTACAAAATAATATATCTATGTTTTTTCAATCCTTTATTATTTAGAAAAGTGACATAAGCTAGCTTATCAGCATACAGAATATCAGGAGAGCATCTTAAAATTAATCCATGCATATACATGACATCGTAGTTTGGCAGGGGAGAAACAGACACACTATTCAATCAATGAAGTGTGATCAGGTGGTGCAGTGGCTAGTGTTTGAAGGATTTTGACAAATTTTCGGAAAGCAATTTACAGGTACATATCTTCCATTTATTTTTTCAGGGCGTGCTGGTAGATCAATGCAGACTATGGTCACAGTAGCATCAGCCTGTTGTTCTATGAAGCTAATGTGCTCAGTAGACATATTCTTATGGGCAAACTCAGCTGACAGGTCAGGAGCTCTTAAAATACAGTGGTCTGTAAATACTTAGCATGTCTGCATCACCTTGAAGGTCTGATAAGCTGCATGTGAAATAAAGTTTGTCAGCAGTGTTGACACACAGACCTGCAACTGTGTGCATCTAGAAGTTTTTCAGCATTGTGCACAGGCTGACTACTCATGTGCTAGACAAAAAAACATGGGTTCATTCAAAGTGATTCGTCGCTACCTGCACCTATACAATCCAACTAAGAACACACAAATAGAAAAATGGGCAAATTCATGGCAAGAAATCTCCCACACTGAGAAAAGATTAAACTTTTACAGGCAGAAGCAAAAATATCTGTAAGAGAGATATGTAAAGGCAAAGAAAAAACTTTAGGTGAAAACCCTGATGATTCTGATACTGCACAGTGTTGCACACTGAACACTTGAACTATATGCTGAACAGGATGCACATCCTGTTCGGCCAACCACATCTACAGCTGTCTGCACATAGAGAAGAATACATGGGCTTTTTCGAGGGAAAGTTGTATAAAGTGATTTGTGGCTGCCTGCACTGCACAGGACTATACAGTCACAAAATTCTGGAGGCACACAGTCACTGACACTAAGGTGTGCATGATGTAAGTTTTACCAGCACTCTCGATACATGGACCTTGGTGTCCAGGGCTACTTGACCCCAAAATTTTGTGATGTGGACATGGATGTGTTAAGTATACACAGGTTATTAGCACTAGCAGCATTCACTAATATAATGTTGAAGGAAAAGTGCAGCTTACAATAGGGCGCTATGGAACCTATCCATATATGAAAACCTCTAAAATTACCAAATACATCCCATTTTCAAGCCAAAAATATTATTGAGTATCTAAACATGCCTTAAAATTACGCACATATTGCAAAATAATGTATTTATGTCATTTTAAAAAAGAAAATAGCAAAAAGTAAACCATTTTTGTAAGACTCAGCCATTTTAAAAGGAGATCGGCTTTGAGCCTCACTTCTTTGCCAGCTTCACTGTTCATCTACTCGGTATCCTTTATCTCTCTGCTTTGTAGACAGCTGGACAGTAATAACAAAAAAAAATCAAACTTATGACCACATATATTCTTTCACAACTGCCCACTCTGCCTGGATTGATGAAACGTGTGTGTTTCAGTGACAGAGTATATTACGGTTGTATATACCGGAATGAAGTGACAAGTACTGATCATAGGCACATATCCAATGCTTGAACCGGAGAAAGCTTCCCCACTTCAAGCCCTGCATACATTCATACTTCCATCCATCCATCTTCCTAACCTACTTATCCAGGAGCAGGGTTGCAGTCCAGATGGAGCCTATCCCAGCAAGCATTAGACACAAGGCAGGATCAATCACCAGAAAGGGTACCAGTCCCATTGCATGCCAAAAACACTACAGTATATGGCTAGTTTAACAACACCAGTTACTTAAGTTTATTCAGGTTAAAGTTTAGTCAGTTCAGTGCAGATGTTTTAACATGGACATAGTGGGCTGACATTTCTGCCTCACAGTGCCAATGCCAGTTTCTGCATGGAGTATGATTGATTGTCATTAGGAATTTACATTTACATTGGTTTGTGGCGCTTCAATTGGATTGTGCACATGTAAGATGTGACATGACAAAAGTGGTTTGACTCTTTAAAAAATTTAAACACTTTTATTAAAAATACAATACAGTGTAATCAGTTCTTTTCAGATGTATAGTTAATTGTACAAAGTACAATGAAACTCTTAGGTGCTGTTTTCACTATGCTGCCAAATGCCATGCATCTTGGTCTGTGGCCTATGTAAAATCTTTAACCAGAAAGACTGTAAAGTGTGTGTGAGAAGGGTGGGGTTTGGCAGTGCATTGACAGTGCAGCCATACAAACAAGCAAGTAACATATCCTTACCTTGTGAAAAAAGGACCAAGAATCTTTAATAAAATGATTATTTCTAGTTTCCTTTTGTTATCTCAAAGATGCCTCATAAACGCAGAAGTCATGATTTCTTGAATCAAAACCTTTGCAGCTTCAAAGTGAACATTTTTGGTAAGTTTTAAGACTTTTTTATAATATGTGGACTTAGGGTTCCATAGAGCTCCATTATAAGCTGCTAAAACACACAAGTATTTTTAAAATTTATTATCAAGCACTTTACTCGAAAACATTTTATTTGGCAAGTTAATATATCCCATGATTGTGAAGAAATAACTTCAATTTGAAAAATATTAAACTTCTCCTTTAGTAAGTGCCAAACAATTTACTTAAGGCTCGGGTATTTTCCAAAACCAAAACCAAAATTAGTAAGCAAGGTGTGTTTTCACCTTGACATTGTCATTTCTTAAAATCATAAAAAAGAGTGACAACAGTGAATGTCATTTGACCAATGATGAACATGTAGGTTTGTTTGCTTTTAACCTAAAAATCTTAATACAGTACAATACATGCTTGTTTGTGATAAGATTGTTCCTGTTTTGGCTTGATCATCATGACACTGCCAGATCTAAACACTAGCTTGGTGAATTGTACTAAAGTGACTATAGCTGCAGGTGGAAGTCCCATTTTACTTTACGATGCCAAGCGCAGTTGTGTTGTGGTGCTGCAGCCTATTAGCCAGCAAAAGCGCTATGAAGAAGCTATCTGTTGTTACAGTCCTGCCTGTCCAGTCTGATAGCAGTCAAATCGTATCTTTGATTGCTGATAAAACAAATAGTTCTAAGTAGGTAGCAGCCACTGTGGTCATCACTGTTCTTGTAAATAGATTGGAGATAAATGCCATCAACTCAGAGAGGGAGAGACAAGTTTGTTGTACCAAGTGAATGTCACTGAGAGAATAAAACTAAATAATAAAAAAACAAGCACTAACTTTTACAAGTAGCCAAAATTTACACCAGGTGTTACAGGCTCAAATCAAATGTATGTTTTTTATTATATTATAGTAGTAATAATAATAATAGCAGCTCACTATTTAAAACACAGATCACCCAGTCTCGAACCCGGGACCTTTGGGTTATAAGGCAGTGGTTCTTACCTCTGCAACATTCAAGAATGCGTATCAACTCCCTGTCGGTTAACATTTGAGCTTGAGTTTGTAACACATTGACAACAACATATAAATCAAATGTTTTTTTTTTTCTTTGGCTATATTCTTGAATAAAAGTGCATGTGTTTATTTGATATTTGGACTAAAGTCTTCAAACATTATGCACTTTATGTTATTACTAGTATAACTTGGAAAAAGTTTCTGCTTTAGGTACTGTGTGTGTTCAGCATTTCTTGCCTCGCATTTCCTTTCATCCTACACTTACCCAGATCTTTGTAGACACGGAACACACATGAAATGCATGTATTCTGAATGATGACATACTGTATTATTTACCCCATACAACTCCAGGAACCTCACATGCAGATAAGGAGCCTTGGGTTGAGCCAGGAGAGCTTTTTGCCCAAGTTGTGCTTCGTCAAGGCGGGGGATGAGACAGCAGGCTGCTTGCTGCTTGTGCTGATCGACACATTTACAAAACAAAAGTCGCTAATGGAGAGGTGTGAAGAAGTTTAAGGTGGGTCGGGATTACAAGTTTTTTCGTAGGCATCAAGGATTCTAGTGTTAAGTCCTGGGATACACTTGGTTACACTCCTCTGCACAGCTTCAAGTGCTGTGTAACAACCGTGCTCACATTCTGAGATGGCAAGTTACACACTCTGGATGTGCTGGAGCAAAGTTCAGAGTCGGCCACGTCAAACCATACTTACTCCATTCCTTACCAGCCCTCCACTCAAGCTGGCCTGTCAACAGTAAAAACAATCATGTTGGGCACATATAAAAAGTTCAGCATGTTAAAAAAATGAACATATTTGAAAAAGAATGAAGAATAACACAGAGAAATCCCCATATTTCCCAAACCTGATGCAGGTGCAAACATATACAGTGTAAGAGAAAAGGAAGGAAAAAAAAGTCATGGCCTTGATCTCCTTTGTCCTCCCCTTGTCTTAACATGAAACATGTATAATTTACAAAACAACAAACAAACATTCATATTGTGAAGAGGGGGGCTGAACGCACCCCAAAGAGACGTGGTTGCTCCTTCAAAACCCCTCTTAAACAGTGATTAAGTGGTAAACAAATACAGTTTCTATCTCCTCTTTGCTAGATCAGCTGCAGGCTTGCTGCTGCTGCCATGCTGCGTTATCTGCATCTCGCGTGGCGCTTCGAACATTTAAAAGTCTGTACTGCGGCTGTCGTTTGGTTCACTGCCTTGTCTGTCTTCCCCCAGACATCCTCTGCTTTATTCTTTATGCTTTATTGTACTACTTACAAATAAAGTTTATGTGTCTTGAAAACCCTGAATGAATCTGTGCAACTGTGTGACCCAAACATGACAATATATACAATAAAGTCCAATGAAAACACGGAAACTGTAGAGATGAGAAATGGATGAAAGCCTGCCAAGTCCAACATAATGAAAATGATAGAAAACCTGAGTTCAAACAGTGCTATTTCGAAGTATGAATCAATACAGTCTCACCGATGACTCCTGTTTAGCAGTCTGACAGCCCTAGGAAGTGAATGATGAAAAAGTCCTAAATACCTTACTCAATAGGATTTGTGATCACTTGCTCACCTACCAGCGACCGGAGCAGTCTGGTTTTATGCCTAAAACTTCTACCACCGAACGCATCCTGGCACAGAGGGTTCTCATGCAGCGCAAACACAAATATCGCCAGAGTTTCTTTGCAGCCTTTGTCAATTTTCGTAAAGTGTTCTACTCAGTTGATCAAGCTTCCCTGTGGGACATCCTGAGACTTCACAAGATCCCTACAAGGTTGCTGGATATCATGGCTGGCCTGTACACTGGTACTGTGAGTGCTGTACAGAGTAGATGCAGATCCTCTGTGTTTTTCCCAGTTGATTCTGGGGTTTGTCAGGGGTATGTTCTTGCTCCTGCTCTGTTCAATGCTTGTATGGACTGGGTGTTGGGCAAAGGTGTGGGGTCCAGCAGCTGTGGGGCATCTGTTGGGAAAGAAAGATTCACTGATCTTGAATTTGCTGATAATGCTGTGATCTTTGCAGAGTCAATGTAGACTCTGATTGGGGCTCTCGAGAGACTGAACGAGGAGTTTGAGTGTCTGAGCTTGTGAGTGTCCTGGATAAAAGCCAAGATCCAGGCCTTTAACGACCCCTTAGGCACAGCCATCAGCAGTGTGTCTGTCTGCAGAGAGAGTGTCAGCCTTGTCGAGATGTTTAAATACCTCATCAGTGACATTCATGTCTCTGGTGACTCTTCCTATGAAGACAGTAGATAGATTGGGAAAGCATGGGGGGCCATGAGGTCACTGGAAATAGGTGTGTAGCACTCCCGATATCTATTCAAAAGGATTAAGATCCAAGTCTTTAGACTTCTGGTGCTTCCTGTCTTGCTATACAGTTGCGAGACATGGACGCTACCAAGTGACCTGAGACTCTTCGGAAAATCCTTGGGTACCGCTGGTTTGACTTTGTGTCGAATGAACAATTGATCATGGTGTCTGCATTGTGAGGGAGCGTCAGTTATGGCACTACGGCCATGTAGTGCAATTCCCTAAAGGTGATCTGGCTTGCAGGATCGTCATTGTTGAGGACCTGAGTGACTTGACCAGGCCAAAGGGGACGCCCATAACAACTGGCTGCGGCAGATAAAAGGTAATTTCCAAAGGGTTTGACTGGACCTTGTATCTGCCTGAGTGGTTGCCAACCAGTGTCCCAAGCTGTTTCATTGTATGATGGGTGCAGCAACACACTGTACCAGTGCATGTTCCTTAACCTAACCTGACTGTGTGCAACCGGATAAGCAGTGATGATCAGTGGATGCCTTCAGTGAAAGAATAGCAGTGCTTGATGTGCTGGATACAGACATTTTAGGCTTCTTTCCCTCTTTCTCCTTCTTCTTCCTTTTTGAAAATGAACAGTCTTAACTTATGATGCACACAACACTGGAACTAAACAGGAAGTAAACACCTCTTAAAGGGTCAAGTACAGTACTTGGTGACAAACTTGCCAAATGAGTGGGGAAACTGTTTTTCAGGTATATATACAAAAGAGTGAGACAAACACAACACTTATTTAAACAAACACACCTGACATTTTATGTAGCCCCACTACAGCTGCTACATCTTTCTTGTATCATGATGAACAGAACTGCACACTGTACTCCAAATGTGGTGTTAGTAGTGCATTATATAGTATGAGCATAACATTCCTTGACTTAAATTCAACAGTTGTTATGATATACAGTAATCCCTCCTCGATCGCGGGGGTTGCGTTCCAGAACCCCCCGCGATAGATGAAAATCTGCGAAGTAGAAACCATATGTTTGTACGGTTATTTTTATATATTTTAAGCCCTTATAAACTCTCCCACACTGTTAACATTATTAGAGCCCTCTAGACATGAAATAACACCCTTTAGTCAAAAGTTTAAACTGTGCTCCATGACAAGACAGAGATGACAGTTCTTTCTCACAATTAAAAGAATGCAAATATATCTTCTCTTCAAAGGAGTGCCCGCATCAGGAGCAGAGAATTTCAGAGAGAGAGAGCGCTCGCAAAGAAAAGCAAACAATCAAAAAAATCAATACGTGTGCTTTTAAGTATGCCGAAGCACCGCAATAAAGCGGCATTTTTTAGAGGAGCGTCAGTATCTTCTAAGCAAACAGCCTCTGTGCAAACAGCCCCTCTGCTCACAACCCCTCCTTCAGGCGCAGAAAACGTCAGAGAGAGAGAGAGAGAGCACGAGATTAAAGCAAACAATCAAAAAATCAATACATGTGCTTTTGTGCTTTTAAGTATGCCGAAGCACCGCGATAAAGCGGCATTTCTTAGAGGAGCGTCCGTATCCTCTAGGCAAACAGCCCCTCTGCTCACATCCCCTCCGTCAGGTGCAGAGAATGTCAGAGACAGTGAGAGAGAGGCAGAGACAAGTGAGGAAGCATGTACCATAAATTAAAAGACCCATTGTCGCAGAAATCCGCGAACCAGCGAAAAATCCGTGATATATATTTAGATATGCTTACATTTTAAATCCTCGATAGAGTGAATCCGCGAAAGTCGAAGCGCGATATAGCGAGGGATTACTGTAACCCAATATTTCTTTTTTTGCCTTTTTAATTGCTTATGCATTACTTGGTTAATGAAAATGTTGCATCTACATAGACCCCTGAATCCATTTCCGAGGTTACTTCCTATATGACAATGTTTCCCATCTTGTATTTATTATGTTTCTTTTGCCCATGAGTAGCACTTTGCATTTTTTTTTTACATTAAACTGCATTTTCCAGGTGTTCACCCAGTCTGAAGATTCCCTAGGTAATTCCAAATTCTTTTTGTTACCTCCTCAGTGTCTGCCGTCCCTGCAATTTTAGTGTCATCTGCGAAATTCACAAGTTTACTAGCTACAACAGAATCAATGTCATTAATATAAATCAGAAAAAGTAATGGTCCAAGGACAGTTCCTGAGGGACTTCAATGATGACCCTGTTCCATGTGGAGCATTCTCCTATTATCTGGACTCTTTGTCTCCAGCCAGTTAACAAACTAGGGGCGTAGTTTTCTAGGTTACCTCTGATGCTTACAGCTTATAGTTTCAAAATTAATCTTTGGTGTGGGACTGTATGAAATGCTTTTTGAAAGTCTAAATAAATATTATTTTTATTTAGGTAGTTTTCTAATTTATTTCTTACTAGCAAAATATCCGCACTTCGCAGTGGAGAAGTAGTGTGTTAAAGAAGGTATGAAAAAGAAAAGGAAACATTTTAAAAATAACGTAACATGATTGTCAATGTAATTGTTTTGTGACTGTTATGAGTGATGCTGTCATCAAGGATTTGATTATCATTATTTTTTTCAATCAGGTTCGTATTTGGAGGATGTGTTGTGTTCAAGTTACATTCCGTGTTTGTCAACCGTTGTAAAGATAACAGGTTTCATTCATCAAAGTGTTCACTACCCAAATTGGTACTCGTGAATCTAAGATGTTTAACAGGCCTTCCCGGTATTAAGTTGTGGATTTGCCTGCGAATATTTAGTGGCAGCGTGTCTATGAACTTAATTTAAGCTTAAGCTTTACACCTTGCTTTCCTATTGATATGTCTACAAAGGCTTGTTCAGCTTCAGAGGGTTGTTCCTTTCTTACTGCATCAATAAACAGCTCGTCTTCCTCTTTATCTGAGACATCACACACTGCATGCACGGGTTTACCTTTCCCAGTCCTGCAAACTTTAGCGAAGTGGTTCAATTTACCACATTTTTTACACTGTCTTCCTTTAGCTGGACATTGACTTTTTCCACCGTGTGCTTTGTTTCCGCAGTAGCTGCAATTATGAATATGCTTGTATGCATAACTTCCTTCATATTCTTTTGCTGCCTTCTCAATTGTGTAATGCGTTTTTTGTTCAGCACTCTTTGGAGCTCTTGCTTGTTGTCTGCATACTGCATTCACAGTCAGTTCACGTGAGCCGCTCGGAGTACATGCATTGAAGATTCTCAGCTGTGCTTGTGCTATCTCGTGCGATCTTGCGATGTCCACAGCTTTATTTAATGTTAGCTCAGACCCGGCATTTAAAAGTTTCTGTCGCACTTTCACTGAGTTTGTGCCAAACACTAGTCTATCCCTGACCATCTTATCTTCGTTTGCATAAGCACAGTCCTTCACCAGCAATTTTAACTCTGTTACAAAGTGATCAAAGTCTCGTTTATACCCTGCGTCTTCTCATTAAACTTGTATCTCGCGAATATCGTATTCGTCTTAGGCATGACAAACGCCTCCTTTTTGATTTGCCTGCGAATATCTAGTGGCAGCGTGTCTATTGGATTGCTGCTGACGGATGGCCTAATATGGGCAGGCACTCAATTAAGTGGGAGGCGTGGGTATGGGGGGCGCAATATAGGCAGGCAGCCAACTACGTGGGAGGCGTGGTGATGGGGGATGCAACTTCGCCTCACACGGCGACTGAGCTGCAGGCTATGGCCGTATATATGTACGTAAGTAGGATTCAGTTATGACCGTTACGCGTAGAATTTTGAAAGGAAACCTGCTTAACTTTTGTAAGTAAGCTGTAAGGAATGAGCCTGCCAAATTTCAGCCTTCTACCTACACGGGAAGTTGAAGAATTAGTGATGAGTCAGTCAGTCAGTCAGTCAGTGAGGGCTTTGCCTTTTATTAGTATAGATTATAGTTTCCATAACTCCGGTGGACTGGCGCCCTGCCCGGGGTTTGTTTCCTGCCTTGCGCCCTGTGCTGGCTGGGATTGGCTCTGGCAGACCCCCGTATCCCTGTGGTTAGGATATAGCAGGTTGGATAATGGATGGATGGATAGTTTCCATAATAGTGCATGGCACAGAAGTAAGACTAACTGGTCTATATTTACTAGGAACCATTTTGTTTCCCTTTTTGTAAGATTGAAGTCACATTTGCAACTTTCCAGTCCTTGTGTACTTCTCCTTTCTGAAGTGACTCTTGAAGTATGCCTAATGAGAGTTTACAAATTACATCTTTCATTTCTTTCAGTACAATTGGTAATATATTGGTCATATTAGTGTTCAACATATTGAGGACTTGACTCTTTTAAAATCTATGAACTCAGAGTTTTTTACTTCTGTTTGAGGCATTCCACTTGTTTCTTCCTTTATAAATACTTGGATGACATATGTGTTCAGTTAATTTACTATTTCCTTCTCATTTTTAATGATTTCTGCATTCATGTCCCTAAAGTTTCTTAAATGCTCTGTTATCCTATTTTTACTGGAGTAGTACTGAAAAAATTGCTTGCTGTTTGTTTTGCCTTCTCTAGCAATTTTTATCTTGGTTTCTCTTATGTTCCAAATTTATTTTTTTGATCTCTTGCTGTACTTTTCGATATTCCTCTATGTCAGAATTATCTGTCTTTTTATTTTCTTGCATAGTAATCGTTTTACTTTTTAAACAATGCTGTTATTTATCCACTTTTGCCAAATTTTTAGTCTTTTTGTTTTATTTCTTATCAGAATAAACTTATTTTAAGCCAGGATCAGAAGTGACAGCAACATTCATTTATAGTTGCTGAGTTTTTGCTTTCCTATTTAATGTTTTGTAGATACTTCCTCATTCCCATAAAGTCTGGTTTCCTCAAGTTGTAAGTCTTCATTTTGGTGTATATTTGTGTGTTTTCAAAGATTATCTCAAATTTTACCATGTTGTGATCACTTGTTGCTTAAAGTTTTAGTAACTTCTGTTCTTGTTACTATGTCTTTATTGTTTGAAAAGATGAGATCTAGACAGTCATATGCCATCTGCACTATTTCAGTTTCCTGTTTTGTATTTCTGACTTGGACTTCCCAATCAATGTTTGGAAACTTTCAATCACCCATGACCACTAAAACCTCTTTGTTGTACATATATCTTATTTGATTAAACAATATGTTATTATCTAACATATCAGAATCTGGCTGCCTTTAGCAAACTCCAATAACCAGATCTTGGTCTCTTTTTCTTTACTAGCTTAACCCACAGTGATTCTGATATGTTTCCATCGTCCATCTTGAATTCATGTGCCTGAATATTATTTTTCACATATAGTGTCACACCATCTCCTTTCCTTTCCTGTCTGTCACTCTTGAAGCATATGTAGCTTCTAATATTATATTCCTTTTTTTCACTTTCATTTAGCTATGACTCTGTAATTTCTACAGTATCATAGTACCAAGTCAATACTTTTGCCTCTAGTTCATACATTTTATTTATAATGCTTTTCACATTAAGGAATAAATATTTTAAATGGGATATATATTTTTTTTTTTTAGGTCGGGGTTGGTGTTTTTTTTTTTTTTTTTTTTGTCTTTCTCAGTTATTTTTAAATGTCTGCAGACTTCCCTGAAGATTCTAATTCCTAGAATATTTATCCCTTTCTCTTGCAGGTTTAGTCTATCTCATTGGTAGAGGAAATGTTTATGGTCAAAGGCATTCCATTGGCTATGAAAAGTAAACCCTTCTTGTTCACACCATGCCTTCATCCATTCATTATGGGTGAATATTAAATTCTTCTCATGTGGTCTTTTTCCTGGTGCTTTTTTGAGAAAATTACTGGTTATGATTTGGTCTTAGCCTATCCCAAAGTTCCCTAAATTTGTTCTGCAGATATTTGTCTTTCCAATATCATTTGTTCCAGTATGAACAATAACCAAGGGATCTTCCCTTGACCTCACCAGTAACTTGTTCACTCTTTGGGTTATGTGAAAAAATCCTGTCCAGTTTTACTCTGTCTTGCTAATTCTTGTTGTACCTTCTCACAAACCCTATCTGCTATATTCCTCTCTAACTGCCTTTTAGCCTCCCTAGTATCCTTTTTAATGGTTGCTGTCATGTTCTCATATGCCCTGTGATTCACAAACTATAGTTATTAATCTTATAAATGTTATATGGCTGCTTTTTTCCTTTGCAGCTTTTTTTAAATTTCCTACTAATTCCAAATTTAGGTATGTCTTGAATTATACGTAAAATGTTTCTAAACAGGTTCCACTACTACTTTACTGTCTCCACACTTTCTCCTTAGACTTTGTCTCATCTGCTCAAACTTTACCCTGCCAAAGTTAATCTTAACAGTTTTAGTCTGCATCTGCACTCTTACAAAATACTGAGAATTGTATTATATTATGGTCACTTGTCCCTAGTGCTTCAATCACATCTACACCCTTAATTCTATCTTGATTATTACAAAATACTAAATCCATGCACGCTTCCCCCTATGTTGGTGTTTTAACATACTGTGTTAAATAAACACTCATTGATTACTTCTGAAAACTCCTGCTCTTGTGCTTCATTGTTTGCAATGTTATACCAATTAAAATTTGGGTTGTTTAAGTAGTTAAAGGTTTATTCAACAGCATGGGTGATAATTACATTAAATCCAAAATACTAGAACCTCTCATGATTTCGTGAAACCCACAAAATCAATTAGTAAGACAAAACCATTCCTGTGGTTGTCTGTTTCTACATCTGTTTTTTGCATATTATTAAGCTGTTCATTTCTTATTTCTCAGTTTGAAGAGCAGCATCCACAAAGTACTAATTTTGATTGTAATTTTTTTATTTGATTCATTTGATTAAACCCAAGTGGCTTTTTGCTTTGTTTGTTTTTTTCGCAGAGGCAGGTGGGAAAAAGCTGCGCAGCACTATTCAAAGGAGCACAGAGACAGGACTGGCAGTAGAGATGAGAAATCGTATGACGAGACAAGCTAGTAGAGAATCCACTGATGGCAGCATGAACAGTTATAGCTCCGAGGGGAAGTAAGTGAAATAATACAGTTTTTAAGTATTTACAATAATTTCTATGTTTACATAGGAAAAATAAATTAGCATGTTGTTTATGTTATAATAATACTTTCATTTCTGATTGTTTTTTTGAAGTTTTTTTAGAAAAAATACACTATATCCGATTGCCAGACAACTTCCAGAACAATGCACTGCTATATGAGTCTAGGCACTCCTCAGCCATACCAGCATGCTAATCCAACTATATATAATGGCCATAATTTTAGAGGGGTGCTTTTGCTGATATTACTAATTAATTGAGTTCCTTCTGTTTATTTTTTATTTTTGATAATGTGGAATCAAATAAAACCCAAATAAAGTTAATTGTTTAGTAATAATCTTTCATTTTAAACCTCACAGCTGATGTATACTACTTGAATGAAAGGAAAAGATGAATGGTCTTTACTGGCTGTTGATTTCAATAGAGGACAGAGAGTGGCAGAAAACAGAAGCTCGGTGAAGTTTCCCCAACATGAAAACTGTCTAAATAACAGTTTTTTGCAAGCATAGTTTTATAATATATACTGGTTCAAAAGAAGCGTAAATGTACTATTAAATAATTAAAAAAATAAAAGGCAAATAATAATATCCTTATAAAACAGGGCACTTGACTTCTGTATCTGTATATTGTAGTTCATATATCAGACATGTTAATTTTCCCTGGCATCAATAGCTTAAGACTTTTTGTCTTGTCCGTTGCGAGAGATGGACGTCTGAAGCGGAGCTCCGTTAGCAGCGGTGTTATTTTTTTATATTATCTTCTTATTATCCTGAGATATCCTGTATTTATCCAACCTGAGGGGCACTACTACAGTATATGCAAGCATATATAAACATGGCCGTCAAAAAAGGGGCTCAGAAAGAAATGAAAACTAAAGTTACATCCAAGCTCAGACCAACAAGTCCAAGTTCAAACTCAAGGTACTGAGAGACTGACCTGGATCAGATGGGTGAAAGCCCAGACTCCTCGGGACTACGGTCTGCTACATTGTCTCCAGCTGAGAGCGAAATGGGGAGCGAATGTACGAGGGCGAGTGACGCAGGTCATGATAGCTTGCCGATTGGAGAAGATCATCTGAAACTGGAAAAGGCCTTGCAGTCCGTGCTTTCAACTACTCCACGTGAACTGGGAACACCGGCTGTAATAGAGCCCACCGCCTCACAAACGGTGCATGAAAGAAGAAATGATCTGTCTGAACTGAAGGTGATGATCGCTGAGCTTAAGCAAGCTCAAGCAGAGCTCAAGCAAGAGATTAAGAAAGATATAAGGAAAAGCGAGAAGGCAAATGAGAAGGCAAGTGAGAAGGCAAATGAGAAGCTGCGACAGGAGCTGCAGCAGAATAATAAAGACTTTGAGAAACGCATATATATTTGCTTTGAGGCAGTCTTTAAAGATATGCTGGTTAAAACTGAAGAGCACATTCAGGAAACACGTCTAAACTGAGCACACTTGCCGATCAGCTGGACGATGTCAAGGAGACATTCACGACTCGGATTGAAACAGCTGAAAATCTAACTTCCACTGCTGAAGGAAAAGCAACAGCTGCCAACTCTGAATGCAAAAAACTTAGAGACAGACTTGCTGCTCTGGAAGATGGAAGCAGAAGAAATAATATTAGAATCGAAGGTCTACCTGAGAATCATGAAAGTCCAAACCCAGTGAAATTCGCAGCTGAACTGTTCTCTAAAATAATTGGAGAGGACTTTAAATCAGATTCTGAGATAGCAGCGGCTTATCACATACGCGGATCAAATACCGTTAGACCTAGGTCTTTTATTATCCGCTTTGAGAGATTATTATTTAAGCTAGAGGTGATGGCACTTCTCAGACACAAGCAAAAGATTATATATGAAAATAACCACATTCGTATTTTCCCTGATTTCTCTTCCGCAACAGCTGCTAAACGTGCAGCCTTCTACAACATTAAACAGCGGTTACGGCAAGCCGATATCAAATACAACCTCTTGTATCCTTCCAAACTGGAAGTGGAAGTGCAAGGCCAATTCTATGTCTTCGCCAGCAAGTAAGAAGCCGAAAAGGAATTAAGAAAGCTGATCCCGACAATATTCTGAAACACAATAGTGAGTCGTAGCCTGTCATGACATGTCAAGGATATATAACCTACTGTCTTGTCCATTTGTAATGATATGGGTATTATAATTATACATCCTTTTTATTACTCAGACGCTATCTGTTTATGTTTTAATTACAGTTATAGACCTGTGTGTTTATTTTTTATTTATTTATTTTTTTCTAATACCCTAAAGGAGACTGTTTAACATCATACCCTTGGTTTATTGTTATTGTTATTATTGCATTAAGACTATGCTTATTCTGGACCACTATCTAACGCCATTCCCCGGGTTTATTATCTTAATACTTTAAGATTGCTGAAGATTATATTTTAAGTTTATAGTTTGTTAATGATTATATTTTAGGCATATAGTATTTAGACTATATTGGCAATAGATATCTCTATTTTTTTAATCCTAAAACACCGCTGCGTGGGGGCTTGTTTTGCTTTGGACGTGCTCTGTCTCTAGGTATGTCAGAGGACCGGGACTGCGTGAAGT
>JANRMT010062843.1:4080221-4159938 GCA_026402145.1 Polypterus bichir lapradei
TTCTTTTAATCCTTATAATTATAACTACCAACGTAACAATAGGCTGCATGGCAATAACTCTTGGGGAAATAGGAAATTAAGGTTAAAGCTGTCTCACTTCCAGTTAAGACTATAAAATGACATCAAAAATTCAGAATCAATGTCACCATGATGGGACAGTTAACTTTGTGAGCTGGAATGTTAAAGGCCTGAATCACGAATTAAAGAGAAAGAACTCACCTAACAGGTTTAAACACTAAAATAGTATTTTTACAGGACACCCACTTACTAAGCAAGGATCAGTTCCGGCTGCAAAAGGACTGGACTGGCCAAATGTTCCATTCTAGCTTTACAAAGAAAACTAGAGGTGTGGGAATTCTGATACATAGAACAGTCTCATCAGATGTAGTATCGGATCCTGAAGGGAGATATGTGATGGTCATGGGCAACTTATTTAACGGTAAAATGATTTTGATAAATGCTTATGCACCTAATGTCGATGATAAGGAATTTATACAAAATTTATCTGCATCCATTCCCAAACGTGAACACTCATAAAATTATAATGGCTGGGGACTTTAATTGTGTTTTAAATCCACTCTTAGATAGGACTTCTATCACAGGGGGGGCGACATCTAACACTGCAAAGATAATTACAAAGTTTTTAACTGACCACAACTTATCAGACCCCTGCAGGTTTCTAAACCCAAACTCAAGAACACATTCTTTCTACTCACCAGTACATCATTGCTACTCAAGAATTGATTATTTCTTTATTGATAATAATTTCTTGCCTACGATTAAATCTTGCAAGTATGATGCTATTGTTATTTCTGAGCATGCACCTCTGATCTTGGAGCTAAAGTCACTATGCCCCACACACTCACCTCACAGATGGTGTCTCAACCCGCTTCTATTAGCAGATGAGAATTGTACAGGATATATATCCAAACAAATCAGTTTCTTCCTAGAGACAAATACATCCTCAGAGATTTCTGCAGGAATACTCTTAAGGCCTTCTTAAGAGGACAAATTATCTCATATCTTTCCCACAGAAATAAATTAGAAATCAAGAAAGTATCAGAGCTAAAAAGTGAAATTACTAGAATAGATGAAGATCATAGCAGGCTTCCAAGCGAGGCTGTATATATGAAAAGGCAGGCTCTGCATTCAGAACTCAACCTCTTGACAACTAAAGAAACTGAACAACTAATTTATAAATTCAGACATTATTACTATGAACATGGAGAGAAAGCTAATAAGCTTTTAGCTCAACAAATCCACAAGCAAGAAGTTCGCAATGCAATCCCAGCAATCACCAACACGAACGGAGACAAAATTATCGACCATAAAAATATAATGCACACATTTAGAAACTACTATAAATTCTTATATTCTACTGAGTTTAAAGAAGACAGCACACAATCTAATACATTTCTGGATACATTACAGATACCACAAATAGATACTCTTAGTGCAGAGGAACTGGATAAACCTCTGGCGCTATCAGAATTACTAGATGCTATAAAGTCACTTCAATGCGGGAAAGCAGCAGGCCCTGATGGCTATCCTGCAGGATTTTATAAGAAATTCTCCGCTCAGCTAGCTCTCCTCCTATTAGCAACATTTACAGAAGCTAGAGACAATCAAACTCTTCCTCAAACTTTTCGCCAAGCATTAATCACCGTCTTTCCTAAACAAAATAAGGACTTATTACAATGTGCATCATACCGATCAATTTCACTTCTGAATAATGACATTAAGATACTCTCAAAAATCATAGCTAGAAAGATGGAGAAAATGCTCCCTTTGGTAATATCACAAGATCAAACTGGATTTATCAAGGGTCGACACTTATCTTCAAATCTTCAGCGCCTGTTTAATGTAATATACTCACCAACAAAGTCAAACACCCCAGAAATATTATTATCTTTGGATGAAGAAAAAGCATTTGACATGATTAAATGGAAATACCTTTTCACTACATTAGAGAAATTTGGGTTTGGCCTGAACATTTGTGCATGGATCAAAGTACTGTATACCAATCCAGAAGCTTCAGTTTGTATCAACAACATTTGTTCAGACTACTTTAAACTAGAACGAGGTACCAGACAGGGATGCCCCTTGTCACCGCTGCTATTTGCAATCGCCATGAAACCACGGGCCACTGTCGAAATGCTGATCAGATAAAGGGGATTATACATCAGACCCAGAAAACTCTGTGCCTGCAGTCTTAACAGCACTTACAGAATTTCAAAAGATCTCTGGTCTCAGAATTAATCTGAATAAAAGTGTACTCTTTCCAGTGAATTCTCAAGCATATAATATTAGATTAGACACCCAACCTTTTATCATTGCAGAACAGTTTAAATACCTAGGGGTAAACATCACAAGTAAACATAAAGCTCTTTATCAACAAAATTTTGCCGTCTGCATGGAAAAAATTAAGCAAGACTTGCATAGATGGTCAACCCTTCATCTCACTCTAGCTGGAAGAGTTAACATTGTTAAGATGATTATTCTTCCTAAGCTTCTTTTTTTATTTCAAAACATTCCAATATACATCAATAAGTCATTTTTTAAGCAATTAGATTCAACAATAACCTCATTTATTTGGAACTCAAAACATCCACATATCCAAAGAGCGACCCTACAAAGACCAAAGGCAGAAGGTGGCATGGCTCTACCTAACTTTCAGTTTTATTACTGGGCAGCAAACATACAATCTATAAAAACCTGGAAACAAATAGATGAACATACACAGACCTGGTCCGCAATAGAAGTAAAATCCTGCAGTACTTCTTTATATTCCCTGCTTTGTGCCCCAATAAATGCAAGTTATCGGCAATATACTGATAACCCAATTGTGCTTCACTCACTCAGAATATGGAACCAATGTTAAGATGGAGAAGCTTTTATCTGTGGCACCTCTGCAAGAGAACCACCTCTTTCAACCTTCACAAACATATGCAGTTTTTAATATCTGGAAAAAATTTGGGATTAACTTGCTTAGAGATCTTTATACAGACAACATCCTTGCATCCTATGAACAATTACATTCCAAATTTAACATTCCAGCTACACATTTCTTTCAATATCTTCAAATTAGGAACTTTGTTAAACAGAACCTGCCTGATTTTCCTCATCTTGCACCCTCGTCCATGCTGGAAAAAGTATTGCTCAGTTTCAAAGACTTAGACACCATCTCTGCAATATATAAAATTATTTTACTGTCCCTCCCTTTCAAAGATCCAAGAGGACACTGGGAAAAAGATCTCTTAATCAATATATCAGAAAAGGAGTGGAAAATAGCAATGCAGAGAATTCACTCAAGCTCCATATGCGCAAAGCATACAATTATTCAAGTCAAAATTATATATCGAGCACATCTGTCTCACCTAAAACTTTCCAAAATGTTTCCACGGCAGGATCCAACCTGCGAATGCTGCAATCAAGTCCCAGCCTCACTGGGTCATGTTTTGGTCCTGCACCAAATTAACATCATTCTGGACCAAAATTTTTAATACCCTTTAGACAGCCTTGGTGTCACAATCCCTGATAACCCATTAACAGCTGTGTTTGGGGTTCTTCCAGATGGGTTTAAAGTGGAGATGGACAAACAAACTGTGATTGCATTCACTACACTTTTGGCACAAAGACTTATCTTGCTAAACTGGAAGAATCCTAACTCTCCTCTTTTAAGTCAGTGGGAAACCGATGTTTTATACTGTCTGAAATTGGAAAAAATCAAATACTCAGTTACAGGATCTGTACAGATTTTTTTCAAAACATGCCAGGATTTAATCAATAATATTTTAGAATAAGCTCTTAAAGCACCAAGGAAGCAATTATTTCCGCATTTCTTTTTCTTCTCCATTCATCTCTATTGCTTATTAAACTCATCAATTTAGGTATGTCTACAAGCCTTATGTTTTACCCCATTGGCCATTCTCTCTCTCTTAGTGGTGATGTTTAACTTGTTCTCAATCCTACTTTTTGTAAAAATTGGTTGATTTGTATGGAATGATTACAATAAAATTAATTAAAAAGAATAGCTTAAGGTTTTCAATCCATGCTTTCTCTAAGAAATTAATTTTCCCTGAAATTGTAACATTTGCTTTATTAGACATATTAATTCTGTTTGTCAGAATTCAATGTGAAATTGTCAACAAAATTGCCCTTTTTGTTATCTTTGTTTCATGTTTAAACTACATTTTGGACATCATAAATATAGTTTGTACATAAAATACAATGCTAAGGGATCTCTGTGTTTTTACTTAGTTCAGTTACACACAAAGAAGACATATTTCAGTATACAAATGTACTGTAGATTAACAGCTACAGTATCTGGCAAGGATGGAGGTTGACTTTCTATAATAGTCCAGCCATAAGAAACTAATTGTAGCCAGTTGTATGACTTGAAGATGTAATATAATTTCTTAAAATGTACAGATGTACACTTGTTTCATTTTACAAGAATTAAATCTTGACCTCCTGAGAATGAGCTTTACTTTTGTTCCAAAATCAATTATGCAGAAGATCCTAAAAATTTTGCATTATTGAATTTACAAATTATTATGACATCTTGAATGGTGACCTACATAGATGGATAAATATAAAAAGTGCTACAGGTAGATAAATGAAAGAAGTATGCAATTTTGTTTGGTAAATGTTAAACATGTTATAAGATAATGGTGCTGTATACATAAATATGAACAGTATTATGTGATGAATTTTAAACTATGAAGTATTTTATAAATTGTAAATTACAGTATGTATGAAAACTGAGACAGATACACAATAAATGTACAGCTGTCTTATTAGACATCCTGTTGTGTTGACAGTCTCATCTTTCCTGGAGTGCGACTAGCATCAGATAGCCAGTTTAGTGATTTTCTTGATGGCCTGGGTCCAGCTCAGCTTGTTGGTCGACAGACATTAGCAACTCCATCTATGGGTAAGTTATATGTTAAATAAAATTACGTTTTGCCAAGATTATTTTGCTCTAAGTCAAGAAAATGACATTAGCTTCATAAAATTATTAAATTCATTTATTATTCCTTTTAGGTGACATCCAAATTGGAATGATGGACAAAAAAGGACAGTTAGAGGTTGAAGTAATCAGAGCTCGTGGCCTTGTTGGGAAACCTGGTTCTAAGGCATTGCCAGGTAAGAAATCATCTACTAAATTTCATCTGTGTATGCAATACAGTTTCCTTGATGTAATGTTGTAAATCCACTATTTTCACAACTTAAGAATATTTTTAGTAATCAAAAATGCACAGAATATTCGTTCCTGTTGGTTTGTGTGACTTTTTTGATTCTTGTGCATAACATTTTGCATTATAAATTCTTTAACCTATAACCCACTTTGTTGAACTTAATTAAAATATATCTTTATATAGCTTTACCATCCTGCAGTTCATCTATTTTTGAACCCACTTATTTTAATTCAGAGTTGCAGAGAGCATATCCACTCAGCATATACAGTATATTTAAATTATATAATTGTACACAAATTATTTTAAACATTTTCATTTCATAGTATATATGGCCACCAGCTTTATTTATCAAGACAAATGATGAAGATAAATGTCAATTATCATTTTAACTATCTGCCTATTTTCTTCAACTTTGTCTTTTTTAGCTTCTTTGAAACACTATGATCTTATTGTTTATAATCTACTGTACATTTTGAATGATATGCCTTGCAAACAAAGTTAGTAAAATATGGATATTAATTTATTTTACTTAAATAAAACTTTTATGATATGATTCATGTACTAAAAAACAGTTTGGTCAGAGTCATTATTGGTTTTGACTACTACAGTAAAGCCATCACTAAATGTTTCATAGTTGAAAGTTAATTTTAAAACTATGGAAATTTTAATTTTTATTTCTACAGCACCCTATGTTAAGGTGTACCTTTTAGAAAACGGAGTATGTATAGCCAAAAAGAAAACAAAAGTAGCAAGGAAAACACTTGACCCCCTATACCAGCAGCAGCTGTCCTTTGAAGAAAGTCCAACAGGAAAAGTTTTACAGGTACACCCTAAGTTTTTTGCAGAAGGCAATGTATCATTTAGTATGTCCTAGATATTAGCCAGACTAAGAAAAAGTCACTTTGTAACACAATGTTTATTTTTTATTATTATCTTTAATGCCGTATTGTATTACAATACTTAAATTATAATCTGTAAGACATATTATGCAACATTGATGATTTCAGCTAACCTCTGTCTGGAAAAATGGCAATTTAATACAAACCTATTGATGTTAACGCATCCATAAAGTTAGCAGAGGTTTAGCGTGTTTAATTAGTTGGGAGCAACATTTATACATTTTTGACAGATTCTTGCCTTTTTAATTTTTTTTCTTCTGATTTCATAGACAATAAGATATGTTTTTCCAATTTTTACATGGTTGGTAGGTTAGGATTGTTTGGGTGAGCAGGACTGTGTGACCATGCTGGCAACATAGTGATAAGTTATCATACTAGAACACCTGGCTGAGATTGTTGGAGCAATGTTGGTTTAAGTGAAGAATTTATGGTGACACAGTGATTACATCAGCATAACATTGCAGAAGTGGCATTCATTAGCAGAAAAAATGTAAATGTAAAAGAGGCATGGCGTAAATTAGCCAGGCAATCTAACACTGTAGCAGAGACTGAAGAAAAAGTGCAGGGGGTACACTTTGGCCTTTCAGTGAACAAATGCAAAAACAGGTGTAATGGCCAAAAGCAGACTGGAGCCAATGCTTGGAGAAAGATCAGAGGCAACAAGTCTGAAAGTATCTGTTAGATAAACTGGGGTAAAATCTGTTATATACTGTATGAGCCACTATTGCTATATGCATATGAAGTAATTGCAATGGCCAAACAATTGCAAATAAGGGGAATTATTTTGTTAAACAAATTTATAAACATAAAATAATAAAAGACAATGGATGGGACAGAGGAGAGACTATCAAAGAACAGACTAAGATGATATTACATGAGAAGAATAGAGGACACAACAGTTGTGAGTCAGATATTTACAAAGCACAAGTAAGATAAATGGCTACATGGGTGATACTATGAGAAGTGTCATACTGATGGGATTGGACATTAACACAGTGAGACAAATTCTGAAAGATCACAGCAAATAAAAAAGTTAGTAATGGAACTCAACATTCTGCTACATCTTCCAAAGAAGAAGTAATAAAATGATAATGAGCTATAAAATATAATTTGTACAGAATATATTGAGGCAAGACTAAAGTAGTTAGTTGCGTTTATTTTGCTAAGTTTCAACATTATATGTAATTAAAGAAGTGTTGATAAAAGATAATATGTGAAGCACTGTTGCTCCATGTGCTTCTGGTGGCAGTTGTCCTTATACATTTAGATCTGTAAGAATTTGGACAGTGACTTCATTTTTATCATTTTGGCTCCATACACCACCACAGTGGATTTAAATATATTAATCATTATGTGATTGAAGTATAGGCTTTCAGCTTTAATGGAATGTCAGACATAGTCTCTCTATTTTCAGGAGCTCAAAAGTATTTGGACAAACTAACATAAACTAACATAATCATAAATATAATTATTATTTTCAATATTTGGTTGAAAATCCTTTACAGTCAATGACTGCCTGACTAGCCATCTCCAAATGCTAGGTTTCCACCCTGGTGATACTTTGACAGCTCTTTACTGCAGCTGTGTTCAGGTGCTGCTTGTCCGTTGGATTTTCTGACATCAGTTTTGTCTTCAGCAAGTGAAATGCATGTCCAAGTAGGTTGAGGTCAGTTGATTGACTTGGCCATTGAAGAATATTCCACTATTTTGCGTTAAAAAGCTCTTGGTTTGCTTTCGTAGTATATTTTGCTTCATTGTCCACCGCTACCATGAAGCATTGTCCTATCAGTTTTGCAGCATTTGGCTGAATCTTAGCAGATAATATAATGCTGTACACTTCAGAATTCATCCTGGTACTTCTGCCAGCAGTTATATCATCAATAAACACTATTAACCAACTTCCATTGGCAGTCGGGCCATAACGCTGCCTGTACCATGTTTCACAGATGAAGTATTCATCAGATCACAAGCTGTTTCTTCTTTTCTTCTCTTTTCAACATCTTCTTTTTCCAAAATTCTTATATATATCTTAGTTTCCTTTGCCCAAAGAAAACTGTTCCATTACTGGACAGGCTTTTAAAAAATGTTTTTTGGCAAAGTTTATTAAATTAGATTAGTAAAGAGCATGCATATACAGTACTGTATCAATCATTGCTGCTTGCTCCCACTGAAGGATGCTCTTCTCTGTGTAAGATTGGACACTGTATAGCGCCCGACCCGACACAGATTGGACACGGGAGGCACGTGTAAAATAAACAAACTTTTATTTTTCTTCAGCTGGAGGGCACATCTTCCCCGTGAACCCTCCAGCCACAACACAGTCCCAAGCAACTAAAGCACACTTCTTCTCTTTTGGGCACCACCACTCCTCCCAGGCAACCTTGTCCTCCTCCTCACTCGACTCTGGCTGCTGAGTGGTGGTTGCTGGCTCCTTTTATAGTTTACCCGGAAGTGCTCCAGGTGCTTGATCACCCAGTTCCAGCTGCACTTCTGGGTGTGATGAATATGCTGCCCACACAGGCTCAGGAGTCCCAAACACAGCACCCCCTGATGGTGCCTGTGGGACCCAACAAGGCTGCACTCAACTATAATAAGAAGTCAGTTATATCACAAATTGTGTTTATTGAATTAAATGTCTATTAATGAAGACTTATGTTAACTAAAAACACAAAGTGTACACAAGTGTTCACAAAGTACACAAAGATGACAAATTAAGTAGAACAAAACCAAAACCCTGCTGTCTCTTTGGGCCTGACTACATTGATATAGAACATCTAGAACATACTACCCAGTATAGTAACGTTTTGAACTGGCCCTTACAACCATCTCAAAAATATGACACAGCCTTTTTTACCTTTCATCTCTCTCTCTGTCTGTCTTACTTTATCTCTTAGTCACTGAGCCTCCACCTCAAGCTCTTCTTGAAACAAAGACATTTTGACCATGCCACAAAATCCTTTTAGGTCAACAGAAAATCAACTTTTTCTGCAGAGAACAGTCTAGAACTCATTATGAAGGTGGTTTCCAAGTATGAGACTGTGTGCAGTTCTCATTACAGTTCTTCCTAAACTAACTGCTGAATGGGCAACTTAGCTGCATGCCGTCACCCATTAGCCAGGAGATCTTGAGGCATATTGCTTGGCCTCAATTAATTTCTAGATAGTTGTGCTAGCACCTGCCAGGTTGTCTGCACACTAGTGTCCTAGGGGTAAAATTAACACATTTTTCCCCTGGAAATACCTTCTCTTAAAAAAAGTAATTCTAATTTAGATTTGCTATAAGTGGCAGAAATTATTCATTTAAGACCTTAACTGTATAAACATATTTACTTTTCAGTACTCTGTATAAAATATACAATACAAAATAATTAAGCTTCTCACATTCATATAACCTGCAGTGCACTTAAACAAAAATGAAGGCCTGCAGTAATGAATGAAATGTAAATTATCAATTTCCTGAGCCCTAATGCATGACAGTTGTTATTGTTTATATGTTTAGAGAAATAGGACCATCTCTCAGATCAAACTAACATATTATATTGGTTAATATGAGCCTTTAATATTTCACAGTGGACTGTTCATTTTTATCCATTTATGCTTAGCCTTTTGGTATTTTCTCTTATGTTTCCTAAGTGCCTCTGTCTTCTAGAGTTCTACAATTTTTTCCACTGCCTTCAGTTTAGTATTAATATTGTTGACCTTGGTATTTACATTGCTGGTTGTATTAAAGTACATACTACAGTAAGACTGATTATTTATTTATAATACTAGAAAAGGTCAAAGCAATTGTGGCATCAAAAAACAACTCTTATAAATTTGCTTTTCTTTAGTCCTTGTAAATGACATTGTTACTTTAAAGAAAATACGGTAATAGTCAGATATACCAATATCCACTATCTGAGTCACATCAAGTCAATGCCCACATTAGATGACCAAGTCTAAAGAACTTTATCAATCCCAAGGCTGCTGAAAACCATCAAGAGCTGGTCCTGACTATTGGTCCCATGTGAGTAGCACAGAACAGTTTATCTCCTGATATACAAAACTGTCACTGGATGAAGTATTTCAATCAATAAAACCCTTGCTTGCTAAAACTGTCCTATTTCCATACTTATTTTTTAAATAGAAAATAATATACTTTAATTTTATAGTTAAGTAATACTAGGTAAAGATTTTTCTACTAGCAAAAATGACTATGGACAGGAGAGGTTTCTGAATATGAGCAACATGTAACTTGTCTTTTCTTGTGTTTTCTAGATTATTGTGTGGGGAGACTACGGACGTATGGACCATAAGTCTTTCATGGGAGCTGCACAGATACTGTTAGATGAGCTTGATCTGTCAAATATGGTTATTGGCTGGTTCAAGCTGTTTCCCCCTTCTTCTTTGGTGGATCCTACCCTGGCTCCTCTGACAAGAAGAGCTTCCCAGTCATCACTTGACAGTTCAATGGGACCTTATGCACGTTCGTAGCAGTCAAGGAAAGAGGAATTATCAGCAACCAGCATCCAACTTATCAGTCTTAACAGGTTGCAAAACCTGTTGAGCCCTGCATGCTTAATGTTCTGTCTTCTGAGCCCATTTTTAGGGATGCATATATGGCCCTGTGTTTTCAGGGAAAGTCGCACACATTGTGCGTTGAGAAGGCCCTTGGGGAAAAGAGGTAAACAACTTAACATATATGGACTTCAATGACACAGTTCTCGTCAAATCTGAAGCCATCCAAAATAAATATATAAATCTGGGAACCAACTACTTAAAAGAATAAAAGTTCTTTTTTAAATGTCATATCATTTTCGATGTTCTACAAAGTGGGTCTTGTGAGAGGACGAAACAGAAGCTTGGTTACGCCATGACATTAAAGCCAGCTGCAACAGTGGAGCTTCAGATAATTTAAGGGGGTTAAGGATGTTTCTAGCAAGAATGAATGGTGCCAGATAACCCCCGTCCTCTGCCTAACTTCCTTAATATATGCATAAGTAGCAATTCTTTCCCAAAAGACAGTTTTCTTGAAGCAATGGCAATACTGATGTGGCAACCATTGACAGTCCCAAATCTTTACAATAAAACCCAAAATAAGATGATCTTTGTGATCTAATAATTTTTTGTTGATATGTTGTATGAAATAAATAAAATGGAGAAACAATTTTTTGCATGGACAAAATTTAGCTGAACCTAAAAATAAAATTATTTTCTTGAGGCTGTAACTTGCAAAAAATAATAAAATAAAAACTCAGCCATTTTCAACAGTTTATATTATTTTTTAAAAAATAAATTTCACTAGTGCATGGTTTTCAAGGCGACTGAATGCAATAGTGTGATAAAGAAGATTACCATTTTTATCATTCTTTAGACCATTCATCAGTCTGTGTTTTTGCAGACATTCTCATAACAAAAGCTAAAGACAACATTTTCTAGCAAATAATTAAAAGAAATCTGTTTATGTGACAAAAGAATTTAAAAGTAACATTAAAGTATTTATTTCATTGTAAAGGTGTAAGCCTTATAAAGATGATCATTATGTGCAAATTGTACACTCTTATTTCCCTTTCCTAGGGTGCCCATTTTACTCTCAAATGTTACCTTTGTCTTTATTACCTGTTTATGACCCATGTTTAGTCCAGTCTTGTGGGTTCTCTGCACTTCTGGATGTTTCTAAATTTATTTTTATTCAAGCATGTTGAAAAGGGATTTTTGCAACATGGCTTGGGAACAACCTACAGTTACTGAGCATGTATTTGATAAAAAGATGATACTTTGAATTTTTGCAGTTTCTTGTACAGTGCATGTAAAATAAGTTACATTTTCTCCTCATAAATTGAATTATACAGCAAAAAGAATGACTGGCCTTGTGTGGTCAGTGTAACAAATAAGTATTTTACCGAAACATTTTACAACACAGTATCAATTTTATTCTATTTTTTTTTAAGAACATATTTTATATGTAAATGAGACTGCACAGAGGCTAATCATGTAACATTACCTTTTACTCTTGTGTTGATTAAAACTTGTATTGCCTAAATTCACCATTCAATTTGTAAACACTGCAGTTCGTAGCTATGAAGTGAACAGCAAGAATACCAATGGTTTGCTGTAAAGTTCAATTTTCCAATCACTATGTGTGATTATGTCATAGAATTAAAGGCAAAATGGTATGTCAAGAGAATTTGCCACACAGTCTAAACTTTAAATTGTTTTTTGTTTTGAGAAAATAAAAAATAAATTGTTTGCTATATTTTTGTTAAGTTTGTTTACATTCACTTCAATAGCAAAAACAAGTCATACATCCCTTATTTCTTTTTAAAGTTTTGGTATGCCAGAACATTTAAAATATTTAAAAATAATATGTTAATATTTTTTCGTTGCCATAAACTTTAGAATAAGAATGTTTTAAATCAAATTCTAATCAGCTCTATTTCTGTGCATTATGGTATTAAAATATGGCAGCAGCCCTTGTGTATGCTACCTGTGTTCAAGTGAAGGCTTGAATGTTGTCTGTGTGAATTTTTCTTCTTCATGGCATATTCATACAGGTTTTCTGATACTTTTGTTTCTTGGGTAATTTGCAGCTCTAAAAACTCAAGAGATTGAGTGTGCACATAAGTGTGACTTTTAATCGACTTTTTAATCGGTGTCCCATCTAGGATTGATTCTTACCTTGTGCTCAGTGCAGCCAGGAATCCCATTCATGGAAAAAGGGCTTCAGAAAATGGAAGGACTGATATTACAGTTGGCACTACTGTAAAGATTTTCATAATGTTCTCATCAATGATATAAAGAATGCCATAAATGAAGAGATTATCAGAAAAAAATATAAGCCTCTAGGGAAATAAAAATTCATAATTTGAGGAATGGCAAAAATGCTTTGTGTCATCCAAAAATAAATATCCTTAAAGGTAAGATGGACTTAAAAAAACACCCTTTAAGTATTACCCTGGCTTTAAAAAAATAATACATTACAGATGGCACTATACCAGAAAAAAATAGTTTAAAAATGCACAAAATGGCAGATAAATGTATTTCCTCCAAATGTTCACATATGAATAAAAAATTGGATTGCTGCATACAGGAGAGCTGATAATAAAGTAGCTGAATTCTTTAGGCTTTAGGCACATTGAAGAGGGGATGTGCAATTTTAACATAGTGCCAAAGGAAATGAAATACAATTACATTTTTGTTAAGAATATTCCAGGAATCACTTCACATGGGAAGAAATACCTGGAGACTCGTACGAAGACACAAGACTCCTGCTGTCCATTGTGCACAGGATTGCTCAGCCAATCGTGCCTGTCACCACTGATCAAACTGCCTCAAAACAAAAATACAGATGAGGGGTGGGAAATGAAGGCAGACCATTTTGAAGAGATACTGAAATGGATTACATACTCTAAAAACAGAAGCCAAAACTGTTGGAGCCTCAGAGTAAAAAAAAAGCTTGAAAACTGTGGTGGGCTGGCACCCTGTCTGGGATTTGTTTCCTGCCTTGCGTCCTGTGTTGGTTGGGATTGGCTCCAGCAGACCCCCGTGACTCTGTATATATAGCGGGTTGGAGAATGACTGACTGACTGACTAAAGGTAAAACTACAACTAAACTTCAGAGCTTGTCCATCATGAATAGACAAAATAGTCAAAGGATTTAGAACCCTTGGAATGAAAAAATATGATATGAATAATTTTGTACAAGAAGAATTCATTTCATAAAAGCTCATAAAATTACAATTGATATTGAGCTTGGATCCCCAGATAGAGAGAAGGATGCCTTTCCAGTAGTAGTTTAGATCCAGATAAAGCTACAAGAAATATTATTTTGGAGGCAAAAAGTACAATTTTGGTAGCTTGTCTCTTGGTTATTATTTTTTACTATTTACTCCTTTTTGATTTCAAATAGATATTTATGCCTGATATATACAGGTATGTATATATAGGCGGTGTGTGTATCATTTTTAACAAGCAGCATACTGTGCCATTTCAAATTGAATAAATATGAACTAGCTTAGTCCTATATATTTATTCAGCCAGTGCTTTGATGTATATGAGTTACGGTTTAGGTTTTTCTTTTTAGACCAGTGGGGACTGGGTTGGTTTTCACATTTGGGGTCATATCAAAATTGGTTTTGCTGATTTTGGAGACAACCGTGCTTACATTTGTGCTTAAAACTGGGGTCCAACAGACAGCAAGCTTTGCTTTATGATGAACCATACTACAGTAAAACATTTCCTAAAAATACTATTAAATATTGTGACAGGTGGCCGCGGCCTTTGTCTGCCCGGGACTCCAATTGGATGGAAGTACTGGGGGACCCTGGGATGATAGAGGTCAGTCCTCCTGGACGGCTGGGGCACCATGGGTTCCTGAAGTGCAGACTAGAAGTGAAAGTTTGATGCAGCCCTGTTGGTTTCTGTGGGGGCTGCCAGGGGGAGCCGCAAAGTCCAGCAGATGATTTTCCATCGCACCTTGGATTGAGTTCAGTTAACACTGATGAAGCACTCACAGGGTATGTTTTAAGGAGCCAGCCACTGCTAATTGGAAGCAAGAGTTGGGAGAAAGAGGACAAAGCTTGCCAGAGAGGGAGTGGAGGCAGAAAGCGGCAGAAGATGACCTGATGTGTGTTGAACTGTAATTTAGATGGGTGTTGTAATGGTGGGAAGTGAAGTGGTTCCAATGAGGAAGAATAATAAAATTGTGTGCTGTGTGGTAAAATCCTGTGTTTCTGCCTGTCTGTGTCGGGTTAGGGTGGCTCTACGCACCCCTGGTTTCCACAATATATACAGTTAATGGGTGTTGTGTGTGCAGAGAGCACATTTAAAAAATTAAAGTAGCCTGTTCTAAAACTAAACATAAATTGTTAAAATAAAAATTAAACATAACATGTTACCTTTCTGTAGCATCAAATAACACACTGGAATCTGACTGCAGCAATGGACGAATGGCAAACCATTTACTGTATTGTTGTGGATGCTGTGTGTGCTCTCTGTTGTTCAGCGTTACGACAATTGAATAGTAGTCATTGTAAATTTGACAGAATTGGCAGCAATGTTTGTGAAAATGTAACCACAATATATAAATTTGAAATAAGCGGTGTGTCACACTCCGTCAAAGGGACTGCAGTTAAGAGAGCTGATAATGGGGAACCTCCGATAGATGCAGATTTCAAGCTCAAAACATTTGTATCAAAAAATCTGCCTAATAACACCAGTAAAATCAGGGACAAGGCTACACAGCACCCACCTTCTGATTGCATGTCTAAATGAATAAAGAAATTTAACATTACCGTATAAGTTGAAAATGCACACATGCCATGGCAAAATAGCATTTTAACCTATTGTATATCTATGACCACAATGTTTATCTAAACACTGTTTGCTTTTGTTAATGTCATGTACAACATGTAAGTTAATTATTATGCTTCAGTTACCTTGTGCTTCTGAGCTCCTGAATGTGCAACAGCAATTTTAGATTTTTATTTTCTTTCAGTCTGAAATCTTTTGTTCAGTACCTTCTGCTCTCTCACCGATACCCCGGCAGCAGTTTAAAATGTGGAGATTGGAGTAACTGGGGGCAAATGCTTAAGGATGAACCCTTGTGTGTGTAGCATTTGCAGTGCAGGATTTCAATGTTATTCACTACACATTTTTTAACAGGTTTTCCCCAGACATTTATGCTTGTTTGAGAATCATGTCTGTCCCCACAGGACTATATCGAAATAGATGTTATAGGACAGGGCTATTCAATTACAATTTCAGTTGGGCCAGAATTTCAAATCCAAGAAATTTATTTAGACCAGACATTTTCAACAGAAGGTAGGCAGAAGATAATGACAGTTGTTAAACTAACACAAATAAATGTATTGAAAAATAAGTAATGTTTATTCATTTTTTCCCTTTTAAATTTGGTCACATATGACACAGGCACATCAAAAAGTGCACAAACAAAACAATAAAAAGGCTATAACTGAACAGAATCTGAGGTAGGAGCAATACCTTTTTCCACTTATGAAATAAAAAATAAACATTTTAGTTAGATCTGACCTAGGCACATCTCAAAGTGGATGAAAACAAAATAGTGCACAGTATTAGCAATAACACTGTTTCCCTTTTGAAATAAACTAAATATTTTGGTCATATATAACCCAGACACATCACAAAGTGCATTTAACAGAATAAAAAAGAACTATCAGTGCTATGAAAGCTACCAGTTAAAGTGTTAACAGTAACTAACACAGATGAATACAACGTCTACTGCACACAAAGGGAGCACAGGTTCATTTTAATTCACCACATGTATGATTAGCAGAGCCTTTCTTGTAAACACAAAGGTGGCAGTACGCATATGTTGTGTTTGGATCAAGTTTGAAGTACTGTGAAAGTGTATTGAGGCCAAGAGTCCTAGTGCTATATACAGTGGCAGTTTGTAATGCACAGCGCTAGAGCAACGACCCCCTGACCCCAATATTTTAAAAACTCTAATTAAATGAATTTGGTAATGCAAAATAATCATGAAATAAATGTGTTTATTAGAACAACATTCCTGGTGTCAGCACATATCAACATTCATTAAGAGTGGTTGTTGTGTTGTGAAATTTTGCATATAAGTTGATAAATATTTTGTGTGTCTTTATTGGTAATTTGTAACGCTAATGTTGATTATTGATAAGAACAGCAATGGTTAGATGGTTAAGATCCCCTTCCCCGAACCAGTCCTTTGTAATTTTTACGACAGGGTTGGGGGAAGTGCCTCAAACAAGTTTGGCAAATGTTTCTTATGGAGTCTCTCAATCAAGCCCCACAGGAAAGCCAGACTGCTTAACTGGCAAGCTTCACAGGGCAGGTGTGAAGGTTTTCTGTTCCCCCATTGGTCTGAAGTATGGTTGTTTGGAATTGGCTTGTATCAGAAGCCTTTAAGTACCATGACGCCCTATTGGCTGTAGGGGTTGGACAAAAAATCTATAAATTTGCTTGTTTTACCTCACTCGCTCTCTCTGTCTTACCAAAATGATAAAAGGCAATCTCACACACCATGAACTGAAAAGGACAACACAATGAAGAGCACAGCTGAGCATTCATATTGAGACAGGCATGTGGCCTGTTCTAAAGAAAGCTAACCAAAAATGATGCCTTAACTAGAGACATTTTAAGTAACTAACAAGTTTGTGTGCCTCCTAAAATTACACATCAACATTTATCAGGTTGTATGGTTGCCAATATTCAAATGTACTTTGCATATTGTTATTATTTATGAATATTATCAATAATACATTAGTTAACGTGTAACTTAACTCCTGCTTCTCTTTTTCTACACCTAATTGCCTGAGGTTATAAATGTAGAAGGGAAGGTAAGGAGAAGTTATATGGTACAATACCTTATAAACAGTGGTAAGTCTGTGAGATTTGAGGCATTCTGACAAAGGCTACATATTAATAATACAAAAGGGGAAAGCAGAGTAATATATCACTCTACCAAGACAAAATAGTGGTTCAAACTTGTACTTGTTTAATGTCTGTGTGAAAACCTATATTCCCTGAGTGAAAGGCTCCAGCCAAATGAGAGTATAGATAAGTCCTTTATATTTTGTTAAGCAGTAGACCTGAGGCTACCCTATAATTGGTTGCTTTCAGATTTTTTTAGGGACACAGTTCTCTGAGCCCCAGACATTCCCACATTTATTGGCAGTGAATTAGTATTGTTTTAGGTTTTTTTAATCTAATGTGATTGGATAATCATCAACACATGTTTTATGTTGACATCAATGGTTCACAGTTCACACTCACCATTAAAATAACTACAAATGAACAAGCGTGACTTTAGGGAGATGGCAACTTCAAATGGAACTTCAGGAATTAAAGAGAAGATAATGTGGACTGACGTGACTTAAGAATAAATAAGCAGGCAAGTGATCATGGACGAGATTACACATGGACTTTTCCCACTTTTGTTATGACAGATTTGACTAACTGGATATGGTGTAAGTAATGATTTTTGCTTTCCCTGTTTGCTGTTTCAAAGTGTGGAAGAGTTGTCGACAACAATAGGGTTACGAGACCTAAAATATCTTTCTGAAAAATGAAATTAGCAACAGTCATCTAGACCATTGTTTTTTAAGCAGTGTGCCACGGCACAGTGGTGCACCATTAGAGCTACCCAGGTTTGCCTTGGAAACAATACAGTATAACACCTGCATCTGAACCTGAGAGGGACAAACTCCACGGGTGGTTGAGACATGTTTGAGGAGGACAGGACCAACCTGGAGAAGCTGGCATAAAAGCAGCACCCTGATCACTGGCCTGGGTGTGTGGTTGTTCCAGTGAGTGTCACAGGACCAATGGATAGTGGGCATACAATTACCTTTGAGCCAGAGAGGGGCAGGCAAAACAAAGAAGCAATCTGAAGAAGCCACCAAAGTGTTCACTAAGGGCCGTGTCTGCAAACGCTGATCTTGGAGTTCCTCTACGGTAGTCCCACCCCTTTAGGCAGTGTATGAGAAATAATGTGTTTGTGGTTAGTAAGATGTATGCCTTGAGATGATTTAGGTTACAAAAAGGGTGTCACTACAGAAAAAGGGTTGGGAAACACTGATATAGATAATAGTATGAGGCTAATTTTTTGGCAGGCTTAGTGAAATGACTTAATGTCATTAGGAAATAATTGAGGAATTTTCAGGTCTGAAGGAAAGGAGGGCAAGATTTATGTTCAAGGAAATATAGGTATCCTAATCATTAAGGCAGGATAAGATTTAGGTAGGACTTGTCCTGTGGGAGTAGTACAAAACTTTGTTTTAAGATGTGGGGTCTGCGGATATTATAATGTGAATTTTTGCCCAGATGAGGTAAGCCTGGCAAGCTTGCATAGGACTGAGCAGACTGGCAGCAGGTTTAAGAATAAAATTAGGGTGGGAATGATTCTGTGGGTGTAGTAAATGATGAACTGGGATGCAAGACTTGAGAAAAATCAGAGGACTAGTGATTGTATGATGTGAATTTATGGAATACAGTGGAAATGACTAAGGACTGGGCACTCTGTTAGCAGAGGCAGAATTAAATTTGGATTGGATTTACTGTATACTATGGATGAATTATAGGTCAGATCGAAGTACACAAAACAGGAAGATAATGGAGTTGGGGTGAGGACATTATGGTGTAGGTTTTGGTACAAAGAGGAACTAGGCAAGTTGGCAGATGACTGGGCAATTTAGAGACAGGTGTAGTATAAGATTTGGGTGGCAGGTGCACCTGATCCTTTCTACATCTATAGGGAAAGTTATGAGAAGAATAAGGGGACTGTGGTTATCATGCACTGAAGTTTTGGAGCACAAGAAATGGAAAAGCTGGCATCAGATTGGGCAGCATGGTGGAAAGGGTATAATACATTTTAGTTTGATTTGTCCTACACTGGACTGGACAGGCCAAGATGTGCATTTGCACTATGATGACGACCATGAGAGCATGAGGTATGACTAGATAGATAGACAGATATGGCACTATATAATAGGTAGATTATAATCTATAATCTATATAATAAATAGATGTGAAAGGCAGTGTATGATATATAAGTGCTGCTTCAGTTTGTTCCCCACAAAACTAAGGCCCTACCCAGTTGCCAGGACACAAACCTACAATTGTGAGGCAGTGATGCTACTATTGTTATGTAGTCCCACAAAGCAATCAGTGCTTGATTTGATTGACTTTTAAATTAAATTCAAATTTTTGTCCATTGTAATAAGAGACAAGAAACAATATGAAAGTTTGGGGATTCCACCCCATATAGTATCAGTCATAACATAGACTGAAACTTAAGAAAAGTGCTCTGTCTTTATAGTTGAAGGAAAGGAAAAGGTGTGTCTTCTGGCAGAAGTGAGGTGAGCAGGGTTGTGAAATGCTGCTGAAAGTGGAAGGAGATTTAGGTGGGTCTGTCTTCTGGAGAGGGAGAAGAGGCATTGGTACAATGAATTAACCCTACACTCTGTGTTTTACTCCCACTTAAGCCCTTAGACTGCTTCCCATGCACACATGTGTGATAGCATATTTCCATCAAATGCAGTGTTTCTAATTCATTCTTTGCTTTAAATGTCAATAGCTGTTTGTCATCCTTGTAAAAGGCATGAATCCACAGATTGAAGTGTATACCAATCATATAAAGAGAAGTGCGGAGACAATGCTTGTCTGTAACAAGGCTTTAATTGGAGTAACAATTAGATTAATTTGAGAAAACCCATGTTCACACTCAATTGATGAAATTGGAATACAACTAAGACTCAGCACACAATTGATTATAGAATCATTTAATGTGTAGCTGATGCCATGGCAAGTTGTCATGGCCAAGGTGCTAGTACAATGTACCAATGTGTACCATCACAAAAAAATAAAAGTACCACCACTTCTAGACACACGACAACACGCTGCATTGTGGACTGAATGTTGCTAGGCTACACAGAGTGTTGCATTCATGGTCTGTACCTATGCTGGAATTTATGTAGACATTTCTGAAGGATCACAAAATGTGCTTTTCACAGCTTCTCTCTGCATTTTTGGCAGGCAGCTCGGAAGTTGCTTCTGGCCGCATGTAGCCTGTTGGCTACAATTTGCATTATCTGGTGGTAGGAAATAGTAGGGGCTACTGAAGCTGATGCCATCATGGATAAAGGAATCCTGAAAGGGTCACAAAGAAGAGCCTTTGCAGAAAGACGGCATTAACTCTGCTTCTTTTTGCTGTGTTTTTTGCCATTTATATCCTTGCACACTGGGAAAAAGCACTGGCATATTAGCACTGAAAAATCCCTTCATTTTTGTCCGATGCCTTATTGCTAGTAATGGGCCGCTGGATACTGAGGTTTCGACACTGTTGAGCTTTCGAAGCACTGGCGCTTCGAGCCTTGTTTTAAATGCGCCCGTCAAGTGATTTTGAGGCGCGCTAGCATAATGACGTCATTGATATCTGCGCAGTCAGCGGTCGATTTGGTCACTCACTCGTCAGCTGAACTGCTTTGGCTCAAAGCGTAAAAGCAGTTGCCCCCGCTACAGCGGTAAGGTGTGCTGACGCGAGTATAAATCCTAATTGGGGCTCGCATATGTTAAAATAAGGACTTTGTATAAAACAGTTATGTAGTACTTGTCTGTAAGGTAACAAATATATTTTGGAGACATTATGAACGATTACACGGGACACTTTTTTTCCTTGGTGTGGAATCGTGTCCTCCTATAATCTGTAACAAATTCATGAATATGCAGCAATATTAGTTAATATTTTATGGTATTACATCAATGTACTTTACGTGTGTAATACTATGTACTGATACGTTATTGATTTTGAATTCTATACATGTACTGCCGATAAGCTAGTGCCTAATTTGAGTAATACTGCCATCTAGTGGACTTTGTGTAATTTACCAATAAGTTTTATGTACAGTTTTCTTTTTTATTGTAGATCACACATACACCGATATACCTATTCAAATACAGGTGTATATCTTCAAATAAATTAATTAAATTTCATTCTGAGTTGCTGTGTGGAATTTTCTGAATCATTTACCAGTTTCCTGATCGACACGCCGGAGTGAACACTATAAGTCCTGAACACACTACAGATACAGTAGTCCTTTGTTACATATTTTGATCCTTCGAACCGCATAGTGTGTTTAAAACGGAAGAAGGATGTCAGAGTATCAGTCCTACAGTGACCGTCCTCGACGCTTGACCCGTCCACCAGCCTATCTTAAAGTATTTGAAGTTCAGTATCCCGGTCAAGTTCCTTTCACATCTGTGGCCCATACAGCACGCCCCATCACCTGATCAGGAAAGGTATCAACAGCATGCCAATAAATACTACATCCCAATGAAGTCAACAAATAACTTTACAGGCTAATCTCCTGTCAGTCAGTACAGTTCCTATGGAGGAGAGAATAGATTGCATGCTACAGTGGATCGGTGGGATGTACAAGATGTGAAAACACCTTTATGTAAAACAGAAGATGTTGATTTCTTACCACTGAGATACAAATTAGTTATTCATGACGTTGAACTTGAGAATCAACAGTTAAGACAGTCCACGCAGTCCATGACAGAGGAAATCAGGCGCTTATGGGAGATGCAGGTAGGCATTCAAGAGCAGTTAAAAATAAATCAATAACTGCCCTCAACCCACAGGCAACTGATCCAAGATCAAGTTCCCTCAGTGCCTGCACCCAGAACTCATATTACATCAGCAGAAAAGATTGCCTTTAACTTTGATCGAAATACTCCACTAGTACCCGCTCCGTGGCATAGACAAGTGGCAGATAAACAGGAAAGTGCCTTTCTTGATGTCAGTGAACCTAGTATGGGCCGAAACTTCATTCATCATAAAGCATCAGGAGAGCAGCAAGCTCTTATGGTTCCAGAAACCCCAGCGTATACATATATGAAGAAACTTCTCCTATGTATGGATCTGTAGACCATTGCTGTCCACAACCAAGTTATTTGTTGCATACTCGTACTAGACAATATCAAGATCTCCAGAAGTCAGAGCCACTAGAATTGACTCAAACCTATTCAGTACCTCACGAACACCACTGTTCTTATCCTCCCATGTTGCACTCTGCTCAAACGGGGCAGCAGAAGAGTGTTATTAAGCATGAAATGACAGCCGTAGGTACCCCAGCAAGTTTGCCTGTCTCAGATTAGTTCTGGTGAACCTACTGCCAGAAGATGCCACTGAGCTCCTTAAATATCAGGTGTTGTTGGATCATCTAAAGCTAGAAGAGGCACGTCTAATAGCTGACTCATTTCTGAACTCGGTTACTCCCTATACAGACACCATGGCAGCATTAACAGAAAGATTCGGACAACCTCATCAATTAGCTTTGAGCAAAATAGCAGTAGTTATGGACTCGCCTGATATTCAACCTGGTGATGCAGCAGGATTTGAAAGGTTTGCCCTTCAGATACAAGCCTTAGTGGGCCTACTCCAAACTTTAGGTCCAGAAGGTGATATCAAATTATGTTGTGGCTCACATGTCGCTCACTTACTAACCAAGTTACCTTTGGAGTTACGATCATCCTTTAGAAGAGAAATGTGCTACCAACTGGGCACTATTTATTCCCTTCTGGATCTGGCAAAATGGCTTAAGTTCGAATCTTGGTGCCAAAACTATGAAGGTCAGACCAGAGGCAAAGGACACAAGGATCAAGTGATGCACAGACCAGACAACAGAAGAAATATAGGAGCTAAAACCCGACAGACCACTATCTTTCATGGCACAGAGCAATCTTCAGTGTCACCTATTTCGACATCATCAGCATCAGTGTCACAGTCTACAAGTAAGAAGCCTGAGAAGAGCAAAGTTTTATGCCCATACTGTGATAGCACTGAGCATTACCTGAGTCAATGCTCTCAATTTCAACAGCTTAATAAGGTGCAGATAATCAACTGTGCAGATAATCAACTAAGTTCTACCAGTGAAACTCTGTACTTAGATAAACCCGAAGGCTCCAGCCATATCCTCCTTAAAATAATCAAAGTTCGTCTGCAACACCAAGATAAAGTTTTAGACACTTATGCTATTCTTGATGATGGATCAGAGAAAACAATCCTGTTATCTGCAGCTACCCAGAAACTAGGTCTGAAAGGAGAACCAGAGGATCTAATACTAAGGACCATTAGACAAGATGTGAAGACACTACATGGTGCTTCAGTATCCTTCAGAATTGCTTCAGTTTTGCAACCTTACAAGAATTATCCTATCACAAGAGCCTTTACAGCGGAACACCTGAGCCTTGCAGAACACACATACCCAATAGCAGACCTTCAGCAATGATACAACCACTGAAAGGGTCTTCCACTACAGCCTGTTAATAAAGCATGCCCTCTCTTGTTGATTGGAGCTGATCATCCACACTTGATCACCCCTATTGCACCTGTACGCATTGGACCACCAGGGGATCCTGCAGCAGTTAAGACCAGATCAGGGTGGACATTACAAGGTCCAGTGCAACTACTTAAGGAGAACCTGCAACCACAGCAATGCCTTCATATTACCCCCACCCCTTCAATGTCTAAACTTTTCAGAAATGTTGAAAGACTCTGGCAAGCAGACATCATCCCTTACAGAAATGAGAGACTCCTAACAAGATCTAAACAAGACCAAGAGGCCAAAGATCTACTGCATGCAAAAACGATAAAGGTAATGGTAGATGGTGTAAACCGCTATGCCACACCACTGCTACGCGAAAAAGACATGCCTTGTCTACAAGCATACCAAGAAGCTGTTATGCCGAGTTTGTGAAACATTGAAAGATGTCTGTCAAAGAATTATACAAAGGCAGCTGCATACAATGAAGAAATTAAAAAACTGGAGGAGGCTGGATATGTTATTAAGTTACCAGCAGAATCAGTCACCTACTCTGAAGAATCTTGGTTTATTTCTCAGCATATGGTTCAGCATAATGGGAAGAACCGGGTTGTATTCAATTGCTCCTTTAAATATTATGGACATAGCCTGAATGAATACCTGCTCCCTGGGCAAGCCCTCAGTCTGTCCCTATTAGGAGTGCTCTTACATTTTAGGGAACATCCTGTAGCAGTAGGTAGCGACATTAAAGGAATGTTTCACCAAATCCACCTTTTACCTGAAGATATACCTCTTCTCCGTTTTGTATGGCGTAATTTGGAAAGTAGCATTTCCCCCCTTATGAATGGCAAGTACTTCCCTTTGGCACCACCTGTAGCCCTTGTGCAATTTTTGCTCTTCAACGAGACTACACTGAATCAGGGGATGAGATCTGATCCTTAGCTGAAAGGAACTTCTATATAGACAACTATTTGCAGAGTCCACCATCAACCCAGAGGGCAAAGCAACTGATAGACAAACTAAGAGATCTTTTGTCAAATGGTGGATTTGACCTTCGTCAATGGGCTAGCAATTTTCCCAAAATACTAGAACATTTGTCTCAAGAAGCTCGTTCAATCAGTACAGAACTCTGGTTGTCCCAGGATCGATTAGATTCCACAGAATCCACTTTAGGCTTGAAGTGGCATTGTTCCTCAGACATGTTCAAGTGCAAGTCTCATCCAGTGCAGAAGACAACTGTTGCTATGCGCAACATATACAAAGTACTCGCCAGTCAGTATGATCTTTTGGGGTATATTTTTCCATTCACCACACGTGCCAAAGTCCTGGTCCAGAAATTGTGGGATAAACAAAGAGACTGGGATGACCCTATTTTGCCTGAAGATCTATTAACACTAGAATTACCAAAGCTTACGAGAAAACTCATAAATCTGGCCCACCTTAAATCCACTCGAATGTCTCCATTCAGTGTCTTTTGTCTTGTAAATGTGTCGGTAATCCCAAACAGCCTGCTATACCATCCCCCCCACTGCTGGAGAAACTGCAAAAACCTCTCCCAAATGAAGCCTTGTTTATCAGTGAGTCAAGTACCTAGGCTAAAAAAATATATTGTTATTCGGAACACATGCATTTCACGTGTGTTCCGTGTCCACAAAGATCTGTGTAAGTGTAGGATGAAAGAAATGTTGAACACATACCTCAAAGACAAACTTTTTCCATGTTTTAGTACTAACGATAAAATGTAGACATGAAGTGTATAATGTGTGAAGACTGAAGTCCAAATATCAAATAAGCACTTTCAGAAAAGATACAATTTTAACAGAACAAATGCGCTATTTGGTTAGAGCTGCTGACTCCAATTCAGAAGGTTCTGGGTTCGAGTCTTAATGTCTCCCAAAATAAATGTTTTGAGTAGTGAGCTGTTCTTATTGTTACTATTATACAATAAAAGCATACATTTGATTTGAGTCTGTAACAGCCGCTGTAAATGTGTAGTGCTTGTCAAAGTTAGCGTTTTTTTCTTCAGTTTTATTCTCTCAGCCACGTTCACGCTCGGACCGATTATCAGGGGCCAAACAGGCCATAAATCATATATTTCTGTGTGTAATCTATTGGTTTACTTGCGAACACTATTGGTTTATGAATATTTACTATCAGTTTGCATGCATACTTAATTGGTTTGCGTGCGTACAATACTGGTTTCATTCATATGAACTATATTGGTTCGTGTCCGTATATTATCGGTTTGTGCGTGAACTATATCCGTTTGTACGTGCATACCACTGGTTTGCATATGAACTATATTGATTTGCGTGTGTATATCACTGGTTCTAGTACGATTTGTTATTGGTTTGTGAGTGAACTGCATTGGTTTACGCTTGCATGTTATCGGTTTGTGTATGAACTATATTGGCTTGCATTCTGTGTCAGTCTAACAATGGATTTGCGTATGCACTATATTGGTTTCATGGATGTCTTATACTGATTTCATGTGGGTAACCTGTCGATTTTGCACTTGAACTCTGTTGGTTGTATGTATGCACTATGTCGGTTTCGCGTATGAAACATATTGGTTATGCGTGCGCACCCTATCGCAACTCTGTGAATGAACTATATCGGTTCTGCGTGTGAACTATATTTGTAGCTGCGTTTTCCAAAAATTACCATAGTTCAGCAGCTTCAACTCAAAAAATGGGATTCAACAAAAGCCTGATGCCCAGAAATGATTCCACAAACAAAATATCTTCATTTTTGAAAGTTTAGTTAAGTTTTGAAGTAAAACAGTTCACACACAAAAAAGGAAAATTAAAATAGCAAAAAAGGAAAAATTAATGTTAAGAAAAGTTCAGTTCTAAGCTTAATCTTGTTACATCTCAAATCATTACTATTTACTTAACATTTCTGAACCATTTCAAAATGGTCAGAAAACTGTATGCTTATCCCATTTCTAAGTTTAAAATGAGTCTTTTCAGTCCCTATGTTCTAAACAACAACTGAGCTTATTATCACACTGTTTCTCAGTTAGAAGGTTCTATCTCTTGCTGACTTACAGGGGGAAAAGACTATACCATAAGTTATGACTATGAAAGAAATTTATATTCTATTCAAATTAAGCAAACATTAATATGAGTTTAACTCAAAACTTTAACTCTCTAAGATTGGCTCTTACAATATTGGTTGTTCACGTGATCTTCAGAGGAAATGGGCGGGGCAAGAAACAGGAACTCAAGGGCCAGTAGAGTCATGGAGTGTATTGACAAGTGGCTAGGAGACGCATCTGCGTTTAAACTGCACTATATATTTTTTTCCACACAATACGTTTGCGAAAGGACTTGGTGGTAATTATTACTATTTAACAGAATCTGCCCTTGAGTCTGTAATGAACACAAGGCTGAACTTAGGTACGTATTGGGCCATTTTCTTATTTACTTCCTGGATAATGTTTGCTCACACTCAGCCACAGTACTTTTTCACACAACTTTTGAAACCAGTTATTCATTCTGAAGGCAAAATATTCTACATTTACTAACGCCTTTATCCAACATACAACATTTAGATACTACTGGTTACATTCGCCCAGTGCCCCCTGCTCTGCACAGACAGGTGAAGTGACTTGCTTATGGTCACATAGTGTCATTATCAGGACTTGAACCCACAAACTCAGTTTAAAAGTGCAGTCTTAAACACTACGCCACAATGCTTGCACATCTACAAAGTGTATATTAATTGGCATAATATAAACTTGTTTAGGACAGATTCCATTGTTAAAGGTGAGTTTAACATTTTCCACCTGTTCAAGTTTTGGTTGAAAATCTGGAATATTTATTTTTTCAAATAATGGATCAGTTTGCGGATTAATGTACACACTGTAGAATATTTTGCCTTGCTGTTAATATAGAAGAAGAAGCTAGTTTGTGAATAAGTAGCTGACTGCAAGCTTATACTGGATGTAGCTAGAAGTGAATAAAAAGGCAGCTGAATGTTCACCTAACTTAAAAATAATTACCACCATACCCTTTCACAAACATACTGTGACGTGCAAAACTATTTAATCCCCTTGAAAGTTGTCATAATTTTATACAAGTTTTATACAAACAAATTAACCTGCCCTGGACAAGTTTATATATGCCAATGTCACAAAACTATGAAAATTAAGGTGGCCCAACGTCATTTAACACTTTATAGTACCCATTAAATATCACAGTAAATCCCATTTATCTGATATTGAAGTAGGAATACTTTGTCAGTTTCACCCTGATACTCGCACTGGGCAGAGCAAAACTCCGCTGCATCTTAAAAAAACGCATCTGTCTTTTCACAAAACTGTGAAAGGTAAAGTGGCCCAATATGATGTAACAGACTCATTCAGGTCCTAAATGTTAAATGTTTAGCTTTTCAAAGAATTGACACGTTTAGTCAATTAATATACACATTATAGATGTGCAAGCATTGCGGTTAGGGCTTTGCACTTTCAACCCTTTGTTCGTGGGTTCAAGTCCTGAGACTGACACTGTGTGACCCTGGGCAAGTCACTTCACCTGTCTGTGCGGTGCGGTGCGGGGTCGCCGGGCATAATAAATCTAACTAGTAGTAACTAAATGTTATGTTGTATAAAGACGTCAATTGTAAATGTTGAATATTTTGCCTTTAGAATAAGTAACTGTTTTGCAAATACTGTGTGAACAAGTACAGCTGCAGGTTGCAAGCAAGCATGTAGATGGGACCGAATAAGAAGACTGCCGAATACATACCTAACTTCACTCTTGCGTTCATTACAGACTCAAGGGTAGATTCTGTTAAATAGTAATAATTACCACCAAGTCCTTTCGCAAACGTATGGTGCGGAAAAAAATATATAGTGCCGTTTAAACACAGATGCGTCTCCTAGACACATCACTTTACACTCCATGACTCTACTGGCCCTTGAGTTCCTGTTTCTTGCCCCGTCCATTTCTGCTGAAGATCAAGTGAACAACCAATATAGTTCACACGCAGAACCGATATAGTTCATACACAGAGTTGCGATAGGGTGCGCACGCATAACCAATATGTTTCATACGCGAAACCGACATAGTGCACACATACAACCAACAGAGTTCAAGCGCAAAATCGCCAGGTTACCCACATGAAATCAGTTTAAGATGTGCATGAAACCAATATAGTGCATACCCAAATCCATTGTTAGACCGACACAGAACGCAAACCAATATAGTTCATAGACAAATCGATAACATTCAACCAAAAACCAATGCAGTTCACTCACAAACCAATAACAAACGCACTGGAACCAATGATATACACATGCAAATCAATATAGTTCATATGCAAACCAGTGATATGCACGGACAAACGGATATAGTTCACACACAAACCGATAATATACGGACACGACCCAATATAGTTCATATGAATGAAATCAGTATTGTATGCAGGCCAACCCATTACGTATGCACGCAAACCGATAGTAAACATTTATAAACCAGTAGTGTTTACACGTAAACCAATAGATTACACACATAAATATATGATTTATGGCCTGTTTGGCCCCTCATAACCGATCTGACACTGCTGTTTTCAAATAAAGACGCGCTATAACAGAGGTGAACTTAGATCGGAGAAAGAGAACAGAGCTTGCCAACATATCATGCAAACTCATGTTTGTGATTATGTTTTGTGATGGTCTTTACATAAGAAGCATTTATATGTTACTTATATAAAAGCCAGATCTAATATTACTTATCTTGATTTATTTACTTATCTTCCTACAGCGTAAAGTTACAAGTATAATGCAGAGCTTCCTCTGTTTGATCGTCAAGGGCATGCTCACAAATTACACGTGTAATGCCATGAAAAATACCTGCTGACACTTTAGTACATGAGCAATGGTACAAGAATGCAGTTACACTTTTTTTGGGCACATACACCACGCTAGTATTTAGATCTGGATGGTGTAGCATTGGCGAGCTCTGTAAGCCGTGCTGTTTCTTTCAAGGACAGGTGATTGGCAGGATGACACCTGTATCCAAACGGTGCCATCTTTCGCCTTTACGCCTGGTACAGCTGCGTTGTTCTTATATGTGAGTGGATGTTTCTTGTGAGGAGGGCTTCTGTTCTCTTTCTCCGATCTGAGTTCACCTCTGTTGTAGCACGTCTTTATTTAAAAACAGCAGTGTCAGATCAGTGCGAGCGTGAACGCGACTGAGAGAATAAAACTGAATAAAAAAAACTCTAACTTTGACAAGCACTATACATTTAAAGCGGCTGTTACAGATGCAAATCAAATGTATGCTTTTTTTATATAATATTAACAATAATAGCAGCTGTCTACTCAAAACGGTAAACTTAAAAAGCTGCCAGCATCGAACCCAGAACCTCTTGATTGGGAGTCAGCAGTTCTTAGCATTGCAATATGCAAGCTGTTGCATAAGCCACCTACCGTAACCTGTTTTCTTTTTTCTTCAGCTATATTCTTGAATAAAAGCGCACTTGTTTTGTTACACTTGTACTTTTTGTGAAAGTGTTTAGTTGATATTTGGACTTTAGGCTTCACACCTTATACACATGTCATAAAAATGGTCCTTGGGTGTGTGTGGGAACTGTTAACATTTGAATCTGATGATTGTATATCTCTGTACTATGCTGTCCTCTGCATCTCCTGGAGTTCAAAAGAAATACCAACATGCAGCAACAAGATAAGAACAAAAAAACAAACCTGGTCACTAACTACAACCACATGAAGGTATACAAATGAATATAATGTTGCATTAATGCAACGTTTTCCGAAATGCACAATACAGGTCATAAAATGAATTATTCAAAATTTCATATATACCTAAGTCTCTCTTTTTTGTCAGTGCAGCTTTGACATCATGGATCAGAAGGTGTATACTAGTCATCGTGAGCAGGAGCACTCAGGAATATAACTGAATAAAAAAAATTCACATCCACAGTCATTCTCAGTCACTCACACCACTCACATCCACGTTCACAGTTTTCCCAGTCTTGTTCGCGCACAAGATCTGACATGGTTTTCAAATAAAGAGGGGGTGTAAAAAAACAAGTTTGTTTGTTATACCATGTCTTTATCTGAAAATGGAGTGAGATCTGGGGGTTGTGTGGGAGCTTGAACGTGAGTGAGAGAATAAAACTGAAAAAAAAAACGCTAACTTTAACTATAAATTTACAGACGCAAATCAAATGTATGCTTTTATTGTATGAGATTAACAATAAGAGCAGCTCACTACTGAAAATAGTAAATTTGGGAAGCAGCTGATATCGAAACCGCAACCTCTTGATTGGGAGTCAGCAGTTCTTACCATTACACCACGCAAGCTGTTGTATCAGCCTGCTTTCTTTTATCTTCAGTTAAATTCTTGAATAAAAGTGCACTTGTCTTGTTATACTTGTACCTTTTGTGAAAGTGTTTATTTAATATTTGTATTTCAGGCTTCACACCTTATACATTTCATGTCTACATTTTTTTAATTATTACTAAAACATGAAAAATGTTTCTGTGTTAATTACATTTTACATAGATTGTTGTTGACACAGAACACACATGAAATGTATGTATTCCAAATGTGATGTACTTTTTTACCCTATAAAGCTATGGCACTTCACTTTAAGATAAACACTGAGAAACTTCTTTGCGAATTGAACTGCAGCGGTGGGTGGGGGGATGGGATACCAGGCTGCTTGCTGCTTATCGACACATTTACAGGACAAAAGACACTGACGGAGAGGTGAGAAAAGATTTAAGGTGGGCCGGATTTACGAGCTTTCTCGTAGGCTCTGGAAATTCTAGTGTTAAGAGCCTGGAATGATTGGGAGGGAGAACTTCACACTCTGGATAAAATTAGTATCCCAAGATGTTATACACCTGTTCATATGGACTTATTTCCTATTACCAGACAGATTCACATATTCTTTGATGCCACTGAACAAGCTTATGGGTCAGTTTCTTACCTAAGAACCAAAGATAAAGATGGTAATATTCATCTTACCTTCATATGGCCAGATCTAGAGTTGCACCAAAGCGTCGACAAACCATACCAAGACTAGAACTATGTGCCGCATTAAATGGAGCACAGGTAGCTAAACTCTTAGAAAATGAGCTTACTTTAACAAAAAACCAAGTGGTTCTGTGGTCTGATTCCACAACTGTGTTATCCTGGCTTCAGTCTGAATCTTGCTGCTTTAAAGTATTTTTGGGAACCAGAATAGCCGAAATTCAAGAATTAACAGATCACTATTCTTGGAGGTATGTGGACTCCAACAGGAATCCAGCAGATGATATCACACGGGGTCAAACACTAGCTGAATTGTCTGTACCACACAGATGGAATCAAGGCCCATTATTCCTTCATAAACCTGAGTCAGAATGGCCAGTAAGGCCGAATATTATTGTTCCAGAAATTGAAACAGAGCAACAGATGAGTGTCTTCTGTGGTAGTACGGTGATGTCTCCTGTTATTCCTAACCCTAGGGAATACCATACATGGAGGGAACCAGTAGAAGCTGTAGTTCAAAGAAGAGGTGACCAAACCAGTCCTACTGCTGAAGACTATCAAAGGTCAGAATTTCTTATCTTTCAAAATTCACAGTTAGACAGTTTTCCTGAGGAATAAATGTTGCTGAAGAATAGAAAGCCTATTCCTGCCACCAGCCGACTTCTTACTTTAGCACCAGAGTTTGACACATCATGTCAGCTTATCCGAGTTGGAGGGCGATTGTGCCATATTGAAAGGATTGAGCTATCATCAATTCATTCTATTGTTTTAGACCCTCACCATCCAGTAACTAAATTAATTATTCAAGAATATGATGCCAAACTTCACCATCCAGGTCCCGAGAGAGTGTTTGCCGAATTAAGGAGAAATGTCGGGATCCTAAAAGGCAGAGAAGCAGTTCGCAAATTCCAACATGCTTGCACCAATTGGCATAAATTGAAGGCAAAGCCCCTTATCCCTAAAATGGCAGACCTACCCCTAGCAAGATTGAGGCTACACAAACCTGCCTTTTTCAACACTGGCATGGACTGCTTTGGACCGTTTCAGGTTAAGATAGGTAGGCGCTGTGAGAAGAGATGTGGCATTATCTTTAAGTGTTTCACTACCCGATGTGTCCATTTAGATGTTATCACTAGTATTGACACAGATTCCTTCCTAATGGCACTCGGAAGGTTCATAGCTCGAAGGGGCATGTGTCATCAAACGTTGCTGACTTGGACCCAGTTACACCTAATTTCCTGCTGATGGGGCGGCCTCTCTACCACAGGTTGTCTATCCCGTAAATAAGCTGATGGGGCGGTGGAGATAGAGACAGAGTCAAGTGCTTACTGAACAATTCTGGTCAAGATTTGTGACATACTATATACCCAGTTTACAGGCCAGACAGAAGTGGCATAAGGAATCTGAAAACCTCCTAGAAGGAATGGTAGTCATGTTCATTGATCCTCAGCTTCCTCGAGCACTTTGGTTAATAGACTGAATTGTTAGAACTTTCCTAGCCCAGATGGTCATGTAAGAGCTGTAGATGCGAAGGTGAAGGATAGACTCTATACTAGGCCTGTTGCTCAACTTATTTCACTTCTGGACATTCAACTTCAGGACTCTAATACTAATAAACCATAAGTTTAATATTTTTTTCTGTTTGAAATGAATAGCAAATATGCATAGCATATTTGGGGGTGACAATGTTAGAGAGATATCAATAGTAAAGAGACACGGCTCACATTTCAAGGTGCACCACCCAGCATGCATGAGAGCGCATATTTTGGGATGTTCAAAAGCAAAAGAGATGCACGTGTACTACAGTAGTCACTTCCGAGTAGGGAAACATTTGTTTGTGACAACTAAGAGTCAGTAGTGTCCTGAATTAATAAGAAGTGTGTGTTAATGACCAGAGGTGGGTTCATTTGCATTTTACTTGTACGTTTTTATACATTAAGATGCAAAGTTGTTTAAGTGTACTGTTTAACATTTATATGTTGGGAATGTGCCTTAGTGTTAGTTACATGCAGCAATATTATTTAATAATATTTTATGATGTTACATCAATGTACTTTACTATACGTTTGTTAATACTATGTACTGATATGTTATTGATTTGAATTCTATACTGCCGATAAGCTAGTGCCTAATTTGAGTAATACTGCCATCTAGTGGGCTTTGAGTAATTTACCAATAAGTTTTATGTATTCTTTTTTATTGCAGACCACACATACACCTATATACCTATTCAAATACATGTGTATATCTTCAAATAAATTAATTCAATTTCATTCTGAGCTGCTGTGTGGAATTCTTTGCATTATTTACCAGTGTCCTGATCGACACTCCGGAGTGAACACTATAAGTCCTGCACACACTACAGATACAGTAGTCCTTTGTTACACTTCCAGTTACAAAGTCCCCGGTAGTCACTGTCACATTTAACTTCCCCTGCTCCTTAACCTGTCTTGTTACCCAAAGCATCAACTCTGATTCATTCAAGGCTTTACCATCCTTCCTTTCATAGACATAAAATAAGACACACATTTCCTCTACATATAAGTAATAATAGTAAACTGGCAGGAACGAGAAAAAAGCACAAGATGGGAATATTCATGACAAGAGCCTGGGCATCATGGTGAGGATGTGCCTTGTCACCCATTATGGAGGCCAATGTGCTCGTCTGCCACCCCTCAGCTGCACTGGCACATGTTACACTGGGGGCAAATGCAATGGAGAATATCGACAATGTACACCTTCAGAAGTGGAATAAATTGACTGTATAAGTAGAATATTTCAGATAAACAATTAATTTTGTTAATCATAAACAATGCAACATATATACAGTGCATCCGGAAAGTATTCACAGCGTATCACTTTTTCCACATTTTGTTATGTTACAGCCTTATTCCAAAATGGATTAAATTCATTTTTTTCCTCAGAATTCTACACACAACACCCCATAATGACAACGTGAAAACAGTTTACTTGAGGTTTTTGCAAATTTATTAAAAAAAAAACCTGAGAAATCACATGTACGTAAGTAACCACAGCCTTTGCTCAATACTTTGTTGATGCACATTTGGCAGCAATTACAGCTTCACGTTTTTTTGAATATGATGCCACAAGCTTGGCACACCTATCCTTGGCCAGTTTCGCCCATTCCTCTTTGCAGCACCTCTCAAGCTCCATCAGGTTGGATGGGAAGCGTCGGTGCACAGTCATTTTAAGATCTCTCCAGAGATGTTCAATCGGATTCAAGTCTGGGCTCTGGTTGGGCCACTCAAGGACATTCACAGAGTTGTCCTGAAGCCACTCCTTTGATATCTTGGCTGTGTGCTTAGGGTCGTTGTCCTGCTGAAAGATGAACTGTCACCCCAGTCTGAGGTCAAGAGCGCTGTGGAGCAGGTTTTCATCCAGGATGTCTCTGTACATTGCTGCAGTCATCTTTCCCTTTATTTTGACTAGTCCCCCAGTTCCTGCCGCTGAAAAACATCCTCACAGCATGATGCTGCCACCACCATGCTTCACTGTAGGGATGGTATTAGCCTGGTGATGAGCGGTGCCTGAGAGGTTCTCCTCTCTCCACAGAGGACCTCTGGAGCTCTGACAGAGTGACCATCGGGTTCTTGGTCACCTCTCTGACTAACGCCCTTCTCCCCCGATCGCTCAGTTTAGATGGCCAGCCAGCTCTAGGAAGAGTCCTGGTGGTTTCGAACTTCTTCCACTTACGGATGATGGAGGCCAATGTGCTCATTGGGACCTTCAAAGCAGCAGAAATTTTTCTGTAACCTTCCCCAGATTTGTGCCTCGAGACAATCCTGTCTCGAAGGTCTACAGACAATTCCTTTGACTTCATGCTTGGTTTGTGCTCTGACATGAACTGTCAACAGTGGGACCTTATATAGACAGGTGTGTGCCTTTCCAAATCATGTCCTATCAACTGAATTTACCACAGGTGGACTCCAATTAAGCTGCAGAAACATCTCAAGGATGATCAGGGGAAACAGGATGCACCTGAGCTCAATTTTGAGCTTCATGGCAAAGGCTGTGAATACTTATGTACATGTGATTTCTCAGTTTTTTTATTTTTAACAAATTTGCAAAAACCTCAAGTAAACTTTTTTCACGTTGTCATTATAGGGTGTTGTGTGTAGAATTCTGAGGAAAAAAATGAATTTAATCCATTTTGGAATAAGCCTGTAACATAACAAAATGTGGAAAAAGTGATGCGCTGTGAATACTTTCCGGATGCATTGTAGGTAGGCCACCTATTATAAATGGTAGCTCAAGCAGCACTTAACAGTAAATAGCCTAACAGGACAATGACTGACTGAAACGAAGATGCTGCACCGCAAAAATAAAGGTTCACACTGTCATTCTGCATTTTTAGAAGGCGCTGATTGGCTGAAACTGTTAATAGCGAATTGTCCCAAGTTGGAAGTGCTGTATAGCGATCAGAAGCGAAAAGACACATTCAGTCATGCTGGACAGTAGTTTGTTTTCTTACAATACAAATTCAGTACGACACCAGGGTCTCTAAACACACAAATATGAAGCTTATTATGTTATACAGTGAAACTCTTTACATACATAATATAATTAGGGATGTGTACCCCTTGGCCGACTACGGTGGCCCAACCTTCCCTCGATAGCTCGATTTGCTCGCTATCTGTCCAAGTTCGAAATTTTTTTTAAATGGAGGAATTAAAAAAAAAAAATTCACAAGAGGAGGATCAATGACGTGAACCTCTGGTGTTTTTACTGAGAGACAGTTGCAATACCACTGAGCCACCTAATCGGGATAATTAATGAGCTCCGCACAACTGAACTACTACTGCTGTTCTTACTGTGGTGGATGTAGACATATACTGTCTGACATATGCACGTTAAATTGGTTTAATTGACACGAAAGTATCTTTGTTGTATTCTCCTAATGAAGACGACAAAAATTATATTTATAGATGTATACTATATGAGTACGGTTTTGAACAAAATTAAACGTTCCATAAAAAGGTTGCACGATTTACCTAATCTTTTTATATATATAAAGTTGACATATGACAGTATATCTTTGATTGTTTTGATCTATTGTTGCAATTTCCTTCTATGGACAAATTGTGTTTATTTAAAAATATCTTTAGATATCAATTATTATTAATAAAATTGCCATTTGACTTAAGGCATCAGGTTTACAAAAATACAACAAAAGAAAAGAACAACAAAAGAAACAAAGAAAGAAAAGAACACTGTGTTGCATTGCTTTGTGCTGACTGTCCCCCTTAGTGTTAACTGTGACAGTCCACTTGTTAAAATTCTTTAATTCATTCTCAGTTGTGCAATCAGGTTAGATGCTGAAGGAATCAAGAGTATAAAGCCACCAGTTCAAATCCTCATTTATTCCAACAGCTATTAATCTTACAAAGAAGTTTAACTTTACATCCACAGACTTAAATTAAGTGAGTGAGCTGTTATCACTTCAATTTTTTTACAGTAAATGCTTGCTGCTATAGTTCATATTTGTAATACATTTGTACTTCGGAATGTGTTTTTAATGTTGTTTCAAGGTGTCTCTGTAGAACCCCCCTGAGAAACCAAACTTACCTATTAAGACAATAAAACTGAACTGAATTTAACAGCTGTAAAATAAAATATTCTGCAGTAACTGAGCAGAATTTAAACAGCATGAAATAGTTCCGTTTATGATTAACACCATGTGAACAGAGTGCAGTGACATTCTTTCTTACAAGTTTAATCAACATAACACACCAATGTTGTTTGTGTGCAGACTTATCTCATGTGAATGGTTTTATTCACCCATATTGATAACTTTAAAAAAGGAAATATAATACACTTTTTCATAAATTTTTTATTGAATAAATAAATGGTATGTTTAAAAATAACAAAAGTGAAATATCCGTGAACAATGTTTGTCAACAAAAAAATTACACACACACAAATATATATTATGAGTAGAAAATTCAGTAATTATAAAGATGTATAAATGGTAAATGCATTTAACTAGAACACAAATACAATAGAAATGGCCAACAATAGGGAGGTGTTAAAAACTATTAGGGAAAGGGAACACAAACATATTTACAGATTTTTATACCTTGGTATTAAGAAAAAATGTTAGCTAAGGTTTTGAACACAGTAAAAATGAATTATTAAATTTGTCAAAAAAGGAAAAATGCTACTTTAGCTTTATGAACATGATACTACTCAGAGTCAAAGAGTTATTATCCAGCAATATTCCATAAAAAATGTGTTCTATTTAAACTGACATTTTTCCTGATCTGTCCCTTTACATTTGTTTACTAATAATATTTTTATATCACCTTTCCTTACAAGTGTAGCTCAAATTGATCTACAAAAATATACAGTTACAAAGAAAATTGAAGGTATTATAAAAGTAAATAAGGAGCAAAAGGATGGGTCATTGTCCTTTGTAATAAATACATTGCATGGTCAAATGGCCAGGACAAAGACAAACTTGCAGCTTGCAAGGTTGCCGGAGATAATAAACCTCTGGGGGTTCCCAAGCCAAAGCCCACACAGCCTCCTCTGCACATCCCCGCATACATAATTGTGGCCGTCACAGTCCAATCACAATTTCATTTCAGGACATCTTGTGAACTTTTCTTCTTTCCGGCATCACAGGCAGTTTGAGTTGATGTAACAGACAGTGGAGATGCAGGGGGGCACCATTGCAATAAACTGGAAAAAGACAACAGAGAAACACAGCATAAGTAACTGCCCAGTGCAGATCTATACAAACTGTACACAGTACCATTTCTAATCTATTACAACCAATGCAAGTAATTAAGAAAAAGCCAAATTAGAAATTTTGAAATGATCGACATTTGTAGCCTGGCACTTCTCTATTGGGAAAGCACTCCCGATTTTGTTGCAAGAGTACAGAAAGCTGCCGGTTTTTATGGTTGATATTGGAATAAAAAGCAAAGCAACGTTTGAGAAAAGAAATGTTGGGAGCAGATACTCCAAAATACAGGCAGGGTCTAAAATACACAAAGCCGTCTGTATTTAATAGAACCTTGAAATCAATTCTATGTGAGACAGGCAGCCAGTGTAATGAGACTGAGACAGTTTTCTGAAGTTGGGAAAAAAACCCAAAATAGGCCAATACCCTGTCATCACTTGGCAAAGGCACAGCAAATAAGGAAACAGAGATTGAGATGGAGGATTCTAGAAGTGCCGGGCAGAAGGGCCACCCACTACTTCAACATGGCACACATCTCTCCTTCCTTCTTCGTTAACTGCTGCCCCATAACATGACCAGACTCTTCTACTTCACTGTAACTGTTAAAAACATAAACACAATAGATACACAATATTCACTCACAGAGTTCAAACATTAATAAAGTGTACCCTTCTTGTTCTGCCTCCTTGCTTGGTACACCTGCAGATCAATTATTACCAAAGTAAACCATCACAAAGTTCAGATAAAGTTCTGCTTAGAGTAAAGTCCAACTGATAATAATAATTACTGTGATTTTTTGTTGGATTTTGAAAGAACCCCAACTTAATTGTCATTATATATAGCATCATTTTTTTTTTTTTTACATTATACATACAGGAGATATTGTGTTACAATCTCTGTATATCTGAACTTCTAATGTGACATGCTCAGGTGTCATTACTTCCATGAAAACTTCTTTGTTTTTCTGTCCTGCCTTAGTTTTGTTTTAATTTAAAATTAAGCATTGGTTCTTTCAAAATCCAACAACAAAGCACAGTAACTTAAGAAAATAAATGTTATTTTGCAAAATGGAACAATATCTCTATTTAGAGACTGCTGATACTGATGTGCCCCAGTCTCTGTGTTTGCGAGGATTCACACTCTGAGGCTTTCCTGTCTAAAATTAAAAAGCCCGTGTTAGTTACTGGACAGAGTGAGCAGACATACAGTACAGTATTCAAGGCAGCAAAATATTACAGATCAAGTAATAAATATTGGGAGGCTTTGCAGGAATTATGCACAAATTACTTCTGAAACTGAAAGCCTCAGTAGTCTTTCCTATAGAAATATCAAATCTAACATGAACTACACATCATCTCGAATTGGAAATCTTAAAAGCAGAAGAAAAGAACATCCAGTTGTCTCAGAATTCAGGTTCGCTGGCATCTGTTCAGCCACATGGAAGGCCAATTACCACCGGGCATCCTGTAGGGTCAAGAAAAAAAAATACCATAAAGGGGCATTGTTTTTCTAACTGCAGCAATAAGAAATAAATTATTTCTAAGGAGCAAGCCAAGCCTTCTCCATTATATTCAGTTGAATGTGTGTGTACTCCTCCTAAACCAACACCTTAAATGATAAGCTAATGACAAATGACAACAGCAGGTGCCCAGCCTGTCATTGTGCCACATCTGATGCACACCACACTTCTCTGATGGCTTTGTATATAAATTTTAAAATTGCTTGTTTTCTGCCATAGACTTTTTTCTACCAAACAAGGTTAAAGGAATCCATTTCAAAATTATGAATAAATAGTACCCAACTAACAAATTCATTTATAAGTATGACATTAATATATCACCAAAATGTAGTTTATGTACAAATGAAGACAAATCTCCTCTCACATTTCTTTTACTTCTACTCCTATTCCAAAATGTTTTATAAAGATTTATTTCTGTTACTGTCTTGAATGACAAACCAATATCTCACTGTTTAAGTATTGTTCTTCTTCTGTATACAATTTTGAAGACTAAATGCTAGAAAATACAGTAACTGTGGTTTCCTTGCTTCATAAATTTTCAGAACTTTAGACCCTCTGTTGCATCATTCTGTATGGACATTAATATGCTAGAAATAGCTTTTAAAAATGGAAAACACACTAAAATAATTAAAACATGTAAGATTCTGATCTGCTTCATTAACAATTTGCAATGCTATTATCTGCATCCCTCTTTCTTGTAATAACTTAGTTGTTGCTACTCTTGTATGTAATTTAACCTTCATTATTATACATTTGTTAACTTTATTATGGAAATACTATTGTAATGATGTAATCTGATATCAACATAATAAAAAAATGCTGATAGCTTTGGAGAGCAAACTTTACACCCGTCGAGTGTCAGTTGTGCACTCCTAATTCTATTCCTAATTTGACACCTCGATTACATTGTTTTGCTTAATTATTAGCATGCCATTCACTCTTTAAGATAAAGAGAAACACCCCACCAAATGCTAATAGGGTGTTACGAAATAAATTAAATACATCCATTGACCCAAATACAGAAAATGTTGCAACTTTTACATTTAAACTACGAGATTACGAATGTCATAGTGCAACTAAAAATGCAAAGCTCCTTATTGCCTTTTTCATCAATACAATGTACTTACAAAAAGCTATACGTATCAATTATAAAGTTCACAGACACACGTCGCATTTCATTTTGCTCCCTCTTATTCGATTGGAGTTCAATTTTTCAGGCGACAAATATTCTTCCACGATGTTATAAAATTCAAAAGTTGACATCTTTTCCAGTAAGAAGTCCACTTACAGACGGAGATAAACGGCAACACAAAAATGACTCGCAGGTACAATTCAAACCTGATGAGTGATGTGTGTCGTAAAACATTAGACAAATAGGGCAGCATCGTGAAATTAATTTTAATTCAGCAGAGATCGCGTGCACAAGAGAAATCGAATGCGGACTCATGTAGCAAAGTACAAAAATGCAGATCGGACAGGGTCGTAATAGTAAAGCTCTGCACATGTATGCGCATGCGCGTGAGGCTTGGGTTGTCTTTGTGCACATGCGCCTGCAAATCAGGCAGGCACCGCAGGTCGGGTAGTGACAACCGCCATAGACATATATAGGTAGACACCGCATTCACTTTATTGTCCAGTTGACACGATACGTCAGCGCATCCGTCATATTGCGAGTGGCAAAAGTGCCATTTAAAGTAATACAGGTAGATGTGGAAACTGGGTTTTCTGATGAAAAACAATAACGTTTAAAACGGTATCATTTACATACAACATATTTTGGCGAATTGTTTAAATGCAATTATGTATATCCATTTATACACTATTAATGACAATTATTAAATAATAATAATAATTATTATTATTATTAAATAATTCCTCCCATATAAGTAACATTTCTTGGACTGCCTTCATCCATCTCCGAAACATTTCTAGACTTCATCCTGTTCTTATGCAACACAGTATTGAAGTATTGGTTAAAGCCTGAGTCACCTAACGTATAGATTACTGTAATGCTATTCTATCTGGCATCCCACAAAAACTTATCCATCGCTTACAACTTCTTCAAAATTCTGCTGCTAGGATAATAACCTGTTCTAAATCCACTGAACATATTACACCTATTCTCTCTCAACTTCAGTGGCTCCCTGTTCACTACTGAATACAATACAAAATACCACTCTTAACATTTAATGTTCCCACAGTTTTGCTCCCCCCTACCTCACTGATTTACTACAGGCTTATACTCCCTCTCGCTCACTAAGATCCTGTAATTTGAAAGTATTCAGTCTGGCAATATGGCGCAGCCTTAGTTTGTGGAAGACAGACAAAACTAAAGACATGAGCATAAAATGATGGTTGTCAATTTCAAACTGTGTTTCCTCAATGTGCTCCTTGAGAAAAAACACATCATCTGAACCAATCTTAGCCTGAACAAACTGATTGCTCAAAGATACACTGACAGCTTGCCCTAATGTCGACATTGTTTGGAGGCTCACTTGAGCACATAAATGCATAGCTTTGCTAACTTAGCCTGGCGTAGCTAAAGTTAAGATTATAAAACGGGATTTTCAAATGGCCAAATATAAACTGCTAAAACAGTAGTGGTGCAGCGATAGCATTGCCACCCCATAATAAGGCATGCGTGGGTATGGGTCCTACGTCCATAGAGTGTGAATTGTTAACCAAAAGAATCTGTTTTTCTTTTTTTTCATTTAACAGCAAATTCCACCGTGGACCGATAGCGAGCAAGGCAAGTTATTGAAGTGCGTTTGGATTGCCATAGGCGGCCAAGTTGCACACACCCCTAGTAAGGATATATCAAACGTGTGTGTATATATAATATATCAATGGGCATCTTGTTTTATGTTTATAAGAAAACAAATTATTTGAGTGACAATTTCAACTGTTATTGTAGTTGTTGATGGTGAGTTTAGCTATTTAAATTTTTAAATATTAAATTAATCAGGTGAAATGTGTTCTTACTTTGAGTGTTAGGGCAGCGCTACACAGTAAATGTGTTAGTGACTGGGATTGCACCTCTGTAACTGGAAGATTCCTTAGGAATGATACAGACTGGACAACTATCATATGTGTTTAAGGAAATGTTTTATTATTGCATTGTGCTGTGACTAATACAACATTTTACTGATCACCTATCCTAACCTTGAAAAATGTGTTTACGAGGGAGGGATGCTGCTGGTAAAGGCAAATGCTTTTTCGACAGCAGGTCCAGATATGTTTATCTTGCTGCTTTTTGTTGCCTCAGCTCAGCACTCAAGAGGATCTTTAATGCTGACCTTGATACATGCACTGCTCACCTTAGAGTGTCCCGTGTGTGTCTGTGTGCCGGTCACTGATCTGCACCGTATCTCTCTGATGTGCTCCGGATTGACACCTTTAAATGTTTGGTCCAGCAGAGAAAATTCAACCTGATCTATCACAGTGGGTTTGTTATCACCTTATTCAAAGGAGGGATTTATGGACGTCAAATGGCAATGAATAGAACATGGATTAATGTAAGTATGTGAGCTGCCTTACGCAATTAGTCATTGCATTTTGATGGCGATTCTAAGTGGGGATGATTCCTGAACAGATCTCTTATGCGATCCTTCTACAGTATCTCTCAAAGTTATTTAGTTCAAATTGGTTATAAAGATTTCACTCCTGATCGTTTTTTTTATTAATTCTGATGAGTCTTTAATTCGGATCGAACTCAGGCTTGCACTATGTTCAGAGTTTGAAAAGCAACCACCTTAGTCAGTTGAGCCACTGACGGCATCTTTTCTTTGTGGCGAAGTCGTTACTTTTGTGCTCCACAAAATATTGTAAAGTATTAATAAATGAAATATCTCAATACTTGATCGAATAATAACATCTGTGATTTAAGGATTTCACCTTTTCTTTCTCAAATGTGCTTATCTATGTCATGGAAAAGTACAGGGATAAACCTTTATTTTCAGTCTACTCCTTTTTAAATAAGTCAGAACAAAGAAAGGCTATTAAATGTGATCTCAAGAAAAGATGAGGGTTAATTAGAATACTAATAACTGGAGCTATTTGGAGTACTTAAAGGTGGCGCCGACTGTTGTGGCTGGCTGTCTGCTCATCTCGCTAATTTATGTTTTAACTTTGTTTTTATGTTTTAGTTTATCCCAATGGCCACTGTCCTACGATCGTGATTCTTTACTTAACATATTTTCTGGGTTGCTTTCCTCTCAATTTTCATCTCCTGTTGGGATATTATGTGAACCTCCACCTTTTTTTTATTCATCTCCTGACTTCTTCACCTGGATGCCGGTGTTCACCTATATCAGTGAGTTGAATGCCCCTTGGAGACACAAATGCACCCGCCACCATCGTGGAAAAAGAGCTGGAATTGCTGTTAAGTAATGCCGACTCAAGTCCCAGAGCTTGGATTCCCAAGGCCTGCAAGTCGTCTATGACCCATCTTCTCCTGCACAGGACTCCATCCCTGGTTCATGGACGCTGGACACCAGATTTAAGTTCTCCATTTCAAGGCGGCATCACTCCTCCTCGGTGAGCTCTCGGGCAGTAAACGCTGCTAATCTCCAAATGCTCACCCGTGCTCATCTCGCAACGAGCTCTTCTAAATCTATTAAGGCTGCTCTCTTGAACGTGAGATCAGTGTCTAATAAAACTTTTATTCTGCAAGACTTTATTACCTCAAATAATCTGGATTTCTTTTTAATCACTGAGACCTGGATTTTAAATGGTGACTCTTCATGTTTTACTGACTTGGTACCATCAGGTTATTCATTTTTAAACACTCCACGGCTGACTCGTCGTGGTGGGGGCATTGCCACTGTTTTTAAAAGTATGCTCTTGTGTCAGAGCCTTACAAAGGGTCCGTTTAGCAGCTTTGAACTGCACCTTTTCGAAGTGTGCAGCTCCCCTTCTTTGTTGTTTGCTGTGGTTTATAGACCTCCTGTATTTAATGATACCTTCATTTCTGAATTCTCTGATATTACCCTCTCCCATGACAAAGTATTTATTGTTGGTGATTTTAACATTCACGTTTGTTGTCAATCGAAACCTTTGGTTAATGACTTTTTATCACTATTGGACTAATTTAATTTTATCCAGCATATTAATATGCCAACTCACTCTCTCGGTCATTCCCTTGATCTCATTCTTACTCGTGATATTTCAGTTAATAATATTGATTTATGTGATGTTTCTTTCACTGATCACTTTTCTATAATGATGGATATGAATATTACTGTTGATGTCCCGACTACTAGCTGTGCCCATTGCTGCTCGCACTTTTTAAATTCTTCTATTATATCCAATTTTAAAACCATATTCTCTAGTCTTGATGTGCATGTCCAAAATAATGGTATCGATCTATCTGTCTTAAAATTTAATTCTTCTTTTTAAAATGGTTTTAGACTCAATTGCTCTGTCCAAGATACATAGTAATAAGGGAAGACCTGCTCCCTGGCTAAATGAAACTACGCGATTGCTGCGCTGCGCCTGTCAAGCTGCTGAACAGCATTGGAAAAAAGATGGACTGATTGTTTCTAAACAGATTTTTAGAACTTCTCTATTCAACTTACAGGCTGCACTTAAGAAAACTAAACAAGATTTCTTTGCTGATTTAGTATCCCGTCATTCTAAGAATCCTAGGGTCTTATTTAATTCAATTAATGTGGCCATTCACCCTCATTCTGTGATGGGATTAAATAACACTGTTCATTCATGTGAGCAGTTTCTATCATTCTTTGTCAGCAAAATTGATATTATCCGCTGTGGCATTGTTCAAACTGGCAATGAACTTCCTACTGTTAAACAGGGCATTGTCTAAGAACAATTGTCTCCTTTGATCTACAGTAGTCTCACTTTCACAGTTAAAAAGAACTATTGACACCCTTAAACCAACTCCCAGCCCTCTTGATATAGTACCACCAGGCCTCTTAGTGGAAGCCTTTGATGTTTTGGGCCCATCTTTACTAGCCATTATCAATGATTCTGTAAGTGCAGGGGTTGTGCCCTCGTTTTTTTAAACTTGCTGCAGTCCGTCCCTGTCCAAAAAAGGCAGAATTAGATCTTTTAGCCAGTTTTAGCCAATTTTCGCCCAGTTTCCCAACTGCCATTTCTGGCTAAAATTCTAGAAAGAATTATTTATAATCAATTGATCGATCACCTTAACTCCAATAATTTATTTGAGATCTACCAATCTGGCTTTAGGTGTTTTCATGGTGTTGAAACGGCTCTCCTGAAAGTATTCAATGACATCTTTGTTATTACAGACTCAGGTGACGCGGCAGTCTTTCTACTCCTTGATCTGTCTGCTGCCTTTGACACTGTTGACCATAAGATATTGCTGATGTGGCTTAAACATCTTGTTGGTCTTAAAGGGGCTGCTTTTAACTGGTTCAGGTCATATTTAACTGATAGATACTTTTCAGTGACTTTAAATTCCTCTTTTTTGTCTACTGCTCCTCTTAAATATGGTGTTCCTCAGGGATCCATTTTGGGTCCTATTTTCTTCTCTATATACCTTCATCCTATTGGAGCTATTTTTAGGAAATTTAACATTTCTTTTCACTGCAATGCGGATGATACACAGGTTTATATTCCTGTCTGCAACTCTGCAATAAATCAACTCCACAACTGTCTTTCTCAAATGAGTATCTCCTTAGAATTTCAAGAGCAAAACTTAAAAGAAGTGGTGAAGCGGCCTTCTGCTGTTATGCACCTAAAATCTGGAATAGCCTGCCAATAGGAATTCGTCAGGCTAATACAGTGGAGCACTTCAAAAAACTGCTAAAAACACATTACTTTAATATGGCCTTCTCATAACTTCACTGTAATTAAAATCCTGATACTCTGTATATCCAACTCATTATAATAACTATTCATGGTGGCTCTTAAAACTGTACTAACCCCTACTCTCTCTTCTGTTTCCTTTTCCAGTGTCCTTTTGGTGGTGGCTTGTGCCACCACCATCTACTGAAAGCACCTTGATGTTCCAACAGTGATGGATGGATTAAAAGCCAGAAGTCTGTATGACGATCAACATCAAGTGACTCCATGAGAACCCTAACTATAAAGAGGACTATTTCATTTATGTTAGGTAGAATGCCCAGAGGGGACTGGGCGGTCCCGTGGCCTGGAACCCCTGCAGATTTTATTTATTTTCTCCAGCTGTCTGGAGTTTTTTTATTTTGTTTTTTCTATCCACCCTAGCCATCGGACCTTACTCCTTTTCTATGTTAACTAATGTTGTCTTATAAATGTTGTTGTTGTTGTTCAACAAAAGGATAAGAAGAAAAACAAAAGAATATTTTATTTAAGGTCAAAATTTAGTTTTTAAATACTGGATTTTTTATCTTAGTCTGATCCAATTTTTTATAAAATTGAAAACTGTTTATGGTCTTACCTTTATTTGTAAATGAAGTGCATGTGCCTATTCTTCTCCACGAAAATCTCCCTCACTTTCTTGTAAAAGTCCTCCTTATTTTCCTTTAGTTTTAAAAGTCTTAATCTTCCATTTTGGCAGTCAGTCGGAACAAAAGATAAAAATAAACAGACCACTGCAGTGAACTTGACTTTCTGATATCGCTAACTTATTGGCGCCTAGAGTATCTGCATAGAACAGCAGCAACAAGCACCTGTTGGGCTCTCATGCACCCACTTTAGTGTGGAACAGTAATCTGCCTCACCTTCTGCCTTTTCTCTGCGGTTTTATGTTCGATCAGCAAGACTAAATATGTCACACACATTCATTAAAGATATTAGCCAGACTGTGGAAAGTCAGGGTGCATAATAAACGTGTCTGCAAACATTATATTGCCGATATACAGAGAAACAGCAACAGGTGTGTGCCAATTGCCTGCATCAACCCAGTGTGTCAAGGATAGTGCAGTCCAAGGTGAGGTGAGGCTCATCTTGTCACTGCCGCGCCACGTGTTTCTCCCCTGTATTTGATCAGAAAATGCACAAATTCAGCGATTTTGACTATAAAACTGATCAAAATTATTGGAATCATACAGAAAGCAAATGTATAGCACAGACCAGTGGACAAATTTATTTTATGCTATCATTATTAGTTTCTTTACTTTTCATGATGACAGGTGAGGCTCTGCCTGCCTCCCGTGACTGCATGTCCGTGTAACTGAAGTGCAGTCCTGGTGCCAGAGAAGTGATGGACTTCCACTGATCCAGCTGGTCATGCACTGAAACTCCGAGACTCTTTTCTTCTTCTCGCACGCTACATTTGCTTTTATTATCATCTGTGCTGCAATTGAAGTATTTCCACACATTACTTTCTCAATTTCTATCCGCAAATATCTGTGCAAAACTCTCCATTGTTAAACATACATGCTTACTGCTTCAACCCAACTAGTCAAATGTGCTCAACAAGCAAACAACGGTCCTTTATGGAAGTTGTGCCACGTGACTATAGTAAGCCCAAGGTACAAGATTACTGCATAGTGAACAGTGCAACATACCTGAACACTCAGGATGAACTACAAACAACCCCTCTGCATGACTGAACCAGATTGAACGAAAATGCTATTGGTGTTTTTTTTTGTTTTGACTCAATTTTCATTCTCATTTTAGTTTGTTCACATATCACTAATTTTTATTTTTATTTAGTTTTAGTTTCTCTGTTTGCCTTAATTTCAGTTCTCGTTCTTGTAAAACGAAAAACAATATTTTTAGTTCTATTTCTCGTTTTCGTTATGAAAATATCACTGCTACGCTACTGTGAATAAAAAGATGAAATCAAAAAAGGGGTTGAGGGTTCAGGAGACACAGCATTTATTGTCCACATGATGAAAGAAAAATAAAAAAAAACACAAGAGAAATGCTGATGCCTAATTTTAGGGTTATGGCTCTGATGAGCATCAAGTTATAATGCTTCTCAATGACTTAGCTAGATCTTCCTTAGAAAGATTTAACAAATTATCAGCAATTTGCGGGATGACGTGCTTTACCTGCATTCAAAAGAAACAAATGGAAACTGCATTAGTGGATGAGCATCAACATTAATCTCCCCCTTTATTTCTCTTTTTAAATCCTGTTAAACACTCCCCAGGTATGACACCGGATTTCCCATCAACAATTTCCTCAACTCTTTTAAGGTATTCTTGAAAAGAGTGATACACAAAGTCATGTGTGAGAAGTGGCTTACCTTGTAATTGTGGTGAAATTTGTGGATGGTTAAATTTCAGCATGTCAGCAGATTGTAAATGTTTGCTTTATGTAAATGCCATGGACCACAACATTGAAATATTCTTAAACAGAGAAAATGTACAGTAGAAGTGAATAAAAGAAAAAGAAGTATTTGAAAACTATACTGATAGAGTGAGATGAGTAAACAGGAAATAATAAAAAAAATATTATTTAAAAAAGCAGAACATTTAGAGTCCAATCTCTTTTTAAGATAAACAAGAAGGTAGTACCTCCTGAGCAAAATAGTGCAAGATCTAAACCAGTGGATTTTTTTTTTCAGTACTGGGTTCCTCATTTGGATTACAGGCTTTTGATTCAACTAATTTCAAAGTCAGTGCATTATTTATACATTTAATTGATCTCATTGTTTAATTGTTGTTCCATTTTATTTCCTCTCTGTTTGCTTTCAAAAAAGTGCATCAGTGTTACATTTACATTTCTCAGAAATATAAAAGTAATATATGTATTTTTGCTATATATTCAGATGGCTAACTCTGTTGTTTGCCCAAGTCCATCTGAATACTGACAATTAATGACAAGCACAACAAATAACAGAGCAAGTGACACTGACAAGTAAATGGTAGCTATTAACATAACACTAAAATACAAAAAAAAAAGAATTCTTTCACATCTACAGTAGATTCCTGCTTCATTCAGTAAAAAATTACCATAACCAGTTTTTACTTTCTGGAGTGAAGCAAAAGCACAAACTAGGAAGTAACAGCTAGCCTTATTAATGTAGGAGTCCAATTAAAAGAAGACATATTTTAGGATAAAACCTGCAGCCAGAGGGGACCACCAGAACATAACTTGAGAACATCTGTTCTGAAAGAAGCCTTACTAATGTTTCCTTTCAGAAAGTCCTGGAAGATGCACTTGGAATTTATAATTTCTTAGTAAACCACTCAGTTGCCAGTGTGTGCAGCGCATAGACAATCTTTTTCACCCATGTATATAATATGGCTTACAGACAGTTAAAAAACATTTTCTAATATAATTGGTGTTATTGACAGCACCCCTATAAGGACTAAAAACACCATTGTCAAGCCTCAGAATTGTTTGTAGAAAAGAATATCTTCCCTAAACGTACAAACCATTTTGTACATCTCATTATAATGAAAATTGTAGCTAAGTGGCTAGCAGCTACACAAGATGCAGCAACATGCACAAATTTTAATGATAATCTTCCATTACATTCCATCTCTCTGTCTTTACTTGTTGATGCTCCTGAAATATCCACCATCCATAGCAAGAGAGAGGTATACAGTATGGACCCAGCAGACACAAGACAGATCACTTCGTCAGTCAAGCAGTGATCAACAGTATTCTCCCAAAAAATGTATGTCAGAAATGCTATAGTCCAGGCATGTCAAACTCACTACCATTGGTGGGCCGCTTCGTCTGCCATACGTGCATCAGCGGGCCGCACAGTAACAAACACTATTATACTATTATACAAAGTTACTGTAGCTTTCTTTCCAATACAGAAAACTTTAAAAAATGTAACACTTAAAGTTTAAAGATAAGCAATTTATTTCCATACAATCTCCGTATAACAGCGTACAAGTAGAGTCTTAGCCTCTTAGCTAGCCTCTTAGCTTAGCTATATAGGAGTCTTACAGTCTGAGATCTATTTCTTTTGTCCTGACACTTGGCATCTCTTGCTAGTAACCAGTTTGTCAATATCAGGCTTGAAATCTTGTGCAGCTGCAACTTTCATGAAGGATGAAAGGTGCTCGACAGTAAGTCTTGAACAATGTGCGGTTTTGGTAGCTTTCAAACAAAACGAAAACAGTTGCTCACAAAGGTAAGTGCTTCCGAACATAGACAGTACTCTCGATGCCAACTTACGGATCTGCACATACAAGGGTGGAAGTTGGCACACCAACTTCATTGTATTTTGCCTTCAGAATAGAATCTGACTGCAGTTCAATCAATTCCATTTGGATATTCTCAGGCGCATTCTCAACATTTTAAGAGTATGGTGACGTAAACAGCGCAAAGTCCTGTTTGTGTGAACTGAAATCACGAAAAGCTCACTGAATTCATTGCTCAGTAATTCAAGTTGGAAAACTAATCCTCCAAAAATCTAATTTTACTTTACTAAGTTTACTTCAAAGTTTATATTGTAAAATAAGCCGATATACAAAAGCCCCCTGACCTAATTTTACAAACAAAAATTTGTTAATAAACAACTCACCAACTTCTTGCGTCCACTTCAGATCTTCAGCTGTAGTCTGCACTTACTGTTCGTTACAATACTAGAACAAAATTACATAAAACTAGAGCAAAAAAACATGAAAATATGCGAACTATTACTTCTCGTGATGGTCAGTTCTGCCCAGTGGCCAGTCTCAGCAGCCGAGCCAGTAGTGTAGCCTGCCAGGCTGCTGCAGCCTAGCACTTCAGTTGTGATGTCACTGCTCATTAACTTTGGTCAAGGCTCATGGGTTGTCATGCCTAGGTTATCAAGGTGCTGATGCTGCAGCTGCAACTATACTAGTAGATGACGTTTCCGGTACCGTAATGCCATGGGAAAATGCGCTTTTGTCAGAAGGTGGAAGTAAGAAAAGTCAATAAGTAATGCCGAAGATGCAGAATGATTCAATCACAAATGATAGTAATCATTTTGTACAAGTTTAGTGCTAACTAGGGTCTGTCATGCGGGCTGCACAGTTTTCTGGGCTGGGTGTTTGACATGCCTGCTATAGTCCATCCATCTTGTTTTTTGTCTGATGTCAACTAATCAGCCTGCCACTACCAGCAGCTGGTAATTTCTGCTCTGTTTCTACCCACTGCCTCTGTCTCTTTGCCAACATTTCTACTTTTGTCACTGTTGTACAGAAATTGCACATTCTGTGTACAGTTGCCATCACAACACCTCTTTTCTTCCACACAGGAACATATTTATTTTAAAAATGTGTTCCAAATGTCGTCAATTTCATCCCTGCCATGTTTTAAATTTTTTTTTAGATTCCATTAAGATTTGCAACAAGAGATTGGTATTTAATTTAGTTGTTTATTTTGTGCCTGCTTAATTTATTACATTATTTCCTATCTTGATATTTGAAATGTTATAATTATTTCATTGATTCACTGTGTGGTAAGCCACGTCCCTGGTATTGCTTTCGGCAGCACTTCCGGGTGTGGCAGAAGTGCTGACATCCAGGGTTCCTCCATCCACCGGGCGCCCCCTTGTGTGGCCACGGGCCCCAATAAGGTTGAGCTTCCTTGCTCAGTTCCCACGGACTCCATACAGACCAGGGTGGCGGGTGGTGTTGTCCCTCTACTGGTCCTTCCAGGTGTCCTGGCCGGTCACAACCCCTGGCCGTCTGCCACACTGCCCCTCCCTCAGTTGAGGCCTGTAGGGCACAGCGGCCCGCCCTGCAAGGGCAGATCTCCCATGGCGGGGAGCCGGTACACACTTGTCCAGGGTTTGGTCCTGCAACACAAAAGCTGGAAAAGGGAGCAGAGAGTCTGCCTTGATGCCATATCCAGACATCCTCCGTCACTCCGTATGGCCAACGTCTCCCCCCTTGACCAGTACCCTGGCACTCATAACATCGGCGCCCCCTCTGATTCTCTCACGTCCTTGAGACCTGAACGCAAGATGGGAATGCCCATACCCTCTTCTCCACAGCCAAGGTTGGAGCTTCACTCTGCCTCTGCAGAGAGTGGCCCGTCAATGCACGTGAGCCAGCAGACTCATGTTTCTCATGGTCAGGTGATCTGGCTTTCCTCCTCCGGATCCTCCTCTTTCTATGGGGTGCCCTGACGATCTGGGTTTCCCTATGAGAGAGAAGGAGACACTGTGCCACCTGTGCCCTTGTAGAGCCGCATGAGACCGTCATTGGCTCTGGCAGCAGGGCACTTTGACACGTGGCACACATCAGCCAGTGTCTTGTCTGCACCCCTGCTTTTCTTGCCCCCACCACATGATCAGCCCTCACAACTGTGTCCACTGTTAAAGATGCGGCTACTTGATACCCGGAACAGAACGATACCGGGACCCCTTCGCACGTCACTCCTTTCTTATTTACAGTAAAGGTATTACTTACCTGCACCGCCACATCCATCTGGCTAGAGAATCCGCTGCACCGTTGCTCTCTCCACTTTTGCAGTGTCCTCAGAGGTGCGATTGCCTTCTCCTCCAGCTTTTCCACTGTCTCACGGAGGACGTGCATTACCTGGAGGAGCATCTCTGCGGGCTGAAGCATGTCCTCTAGCTCACACAGAGCTGCTATTGAAACCAATAAGTCAGCCGGTGGTGGACATACCTCTAGTTCGGCCCTATCTGCCGGCTGCGAGCCACGGAGCCTCCTCGTAGAGGCTCTATCGGGTCCTCCTTCAGCTTGGGATGGACATTCGTTGCAACACACTCCATCCAATCCCTTGCGTACCTTGGGGAGGGCTTTTTCAGTTCTCCGTTGTCTCCTCCTTCTGGAGCCCGATGGGGTGGCAAGCCTCCTGGCAGCTCTTCCACCACGGCGGCTTTCTGACACGAAGTGGTTCCACCTCTCCAGTACTTCCTGGCACCGTCACCATGGCGTCGCTCCACAGATCGGCGTGTTGTGGCCAATGACGTGGATCTAGGCAGTTCCTACCTGAAACACAACAACAGGGCCCGGCAAGACCGCCCCCCAAGGCAGACTGCCGCTGGGCATGGGACTTACCTCCTGGATACTGCCTGTCGCAGCACGCTTTCCTTGAGTGGCCTCTTCAGTTGCAGTACCGACCCAGGTGTCAATGATGACAGCATGTGTCAGGGAGTCCGCTGCTCTCACGCCTCGCCTGGTCTTTCCTTTCCCTATCGGGTGGAGACAGTGCTTTTGTGAACCGTTTGGCGGTCCTCAGGTAAGTCTCCCTTTTCCACGGTGTGTGTGCGTACCGCCTTGCCACGGTGTGCGTACGGCCTGTTCTGCCGTGCCCGGCTGTCCACAAAATTATTTGTAATAGGGCACCCCGCCGATTAACGGTCAGGAAGACCCATCTGGTATGCCATTGTGGTAAGCCAGCCCTGGAAACAGACAGACAGACACCGAATGTTCCAAAACACATGTTTAATTATCACAGTCTGGCACACAACACAATTTTCTTGCACCAAACATCTTTAGCGCAGTCCTTTTCTCTCTTCCTCGTGACTTCTCCTTCCGCCTTTTCACCTCTCCTCCAGAGCGTTGCCTTCTTCCTCCCGACTTGACTCGCCTGCTCGAGGGAGGTGGCTTCTTTTATAATCACCTGGATGTACTCTAGGTGCTCTGTGTTGGCTTTCCAATAGCACTTCCTGCTGTGACGGAAGTGCCGCAAGAGTGCTGACATCCAGGGTTCCTCCTTCCTCCGGGGGCCCCCTTCTGGTGGCCACGGGCCCCAATAGGGTTGAGCTCCCAATGGCCCCTATACAGACCAGGATGGCTGCCCTCTTGTGGTCCAGGGGAGGTGTAGTCCCTCTCCTGGTCCTTCCAGGCGTCCCGGCCGGCACAATCCCCGGCCATCTGCCACAACTGGTATTAAAAAAATGTTCTAGGTTAACTGGAACATAACAATGGAATGGCTTTCCTTTGTCTGGCCTTTGTTTAAGAAAGCAACAGCAGTAGATTTCAGCAGTTGGTAGCATTCTACAATTATGACATTTGACATCTTGTTTTTTTTTTTTTTAATCGCAAAAATGAAACTAATTGATTCAGAAGTGAAGTCAAGTCAAGTTGGGGAGTATGCACTGATACAGTGTGTTGCCACACCCACCACACGACGAAACAGCTTGGGATCCCGGTTGGCAACCCCCCAAGCAGACACATGGTCCAGTCCTACCCTCCGGAAATTATCCTCTATCTGCCGCAACCAGGTGTTACGTGGGCGACCCATTGGCCTAGTCCAACCACTCAGGTCCCCAACAATGAGGATCCTATGAGCTGGATCACCCTCGGGAAAACACGCCACACGGCCGTAGTGCCGTAACTGATGCTCCCTCACAATGCAGGTAATGAGCTTCATTTAGGACTCCATGAGCAACCGCTCATTTGACACACAGTGAAACCAATGGTACCCAAGGATTTTCTGGAGAGACACAGTACCAAAGGAGTCCAGTCTTCATCTCAGGTCACTGGATTGCATTCATGTCTGACAACCATATAGCAAGACAGGAAGCACTAAGACCCTTTGTCCTTTTGCATAGATATCGGGAGCGCCACACACCCCTTTCCAGCAACCTCTTGACCCCACCATGCTCTCCCAATCCGTCTACTGACTTCATAGGAAGAGTCACCAGAGACATGAATGTCACTGCCAAGGTAAGTAAACCTCTCGACAAGGTTGACACTCTCTCCGCAGACAGATATACTGCTGATGGCTGTCCCTAAGTGGTCATTAAAGGCCTGGATCTTGGTTTTTATCTAAGATACTCGCAAGCCCAGACACTCAGACTCCTTGCTCAGTCTCTCGAGCTCCCCGATCACAGCATGACTCTGTGAAGCATTGACTCCGTGAAGATCACAGCATCACCAGCAAAGTCAATATCCGTGAATCTTTCCTCACCAACAGATGCACCACAGCCACTGGACCCCACGACCTTGCCCAACACCCAGTCCATATAAGCATTGAACAGAGTAGGAGTAAGAACACACCCCTCACAAACCCCAGAATCAATTGGGAAAAACACAGAGGTTCTGCCTCCACTCTGCACAGTACTCACAGTACCAGTGTACAGGCTGCTCATGATAGCCTACAACCTCAAGAGGATCCTGCGAACCCTCAGGATGTTCCACAGGGCAGCCCAATCAACTGAGTCGAACACTTTATGAAAAACGTCAAAGGCTGCAAACAAACTCTGCCGATATTCGAGTTTACGCTCCATGAGAACCCTCAGTGCCTGGATGCAGTCGATGGTAGACTTCTTAGGCATAAAACCAGACTGTTCCGGTTGCTGGTAGGTGAGCAAGTGATCATGGATCCTATTGAGGACGACCCTAGCAAGGACCTTTCCCAGCACCAAGAGCAGTGTTGCCGCATTCCAAGCGATCACCCTTCCCTTTCCAGATAGGGACGACAAGTCCCATTTTCCAGTCAGTTGGGATGATGCTAGTCTCCCAAATGGAAGCAAAGATTGCTTGTAATGCCAAGAGGACAGCCTTACCACCAGCCTGGAAAAGTTCATCCCGGATACCACAGATCTTTGCAGCCTTTCCTCCCCTCAGCTGGTTCACCACTGTGTTATAGTTGAAAATAATTAAGTGGCATGGTTTTTTGGCCCACGGTGTAGTGTGTTGCTGATTAATTCAGTCAACAACAGACTAGCAGCAGTCAGTCTCCCGGCTCCGTCTAAGACTGAGCACAGTGGACTGGGAGGAGTCTGCACTCTGCAGCTCACGAATGCCGGGATGGGGCAGACTTCATTGACATCTGTCAGACAACAGCTTTGAACAGCAACTTGAAATTGCAATGTGTCAGTCTGTTGCATCCGCATTATCTGTGCCAAGAAACTTGCCATCACAGAATGATGACAAGAAACTGGATGCATCAGTAAAAGCTGAAATGGCAGTGTTTCAGAGCAATGGCAAGCGCGGGCGTTGTTTAGAACAAGTGTATCAGTATCAGATCAGGTAGATCGTGTTGCATTAAAAAAAAAAGTTTTTTAAACGTTAGTCTATCATATATCCTCCCTATGGCATTTGCCACTTGATTGACATACAGGGCGGCCAGTCTGAGATCTCTTTTCTAATAGCACACTGGTTCATCCCACCTGCACCCATACAATCAGATTGTGATTCAGACTACAAATGCCATGAATGTAATTACCCCGATCTACATGCTGTCAAATAAATGAACCACACGCCGTGGCGCAACATAAAGGGCAACTATGCAATATATATATATATATATATATATATATATATATATATATATATATATAGAATTTTTAATGTAGGTAGATCATTTCAACCTAAAAGTAGCTCACAAGCTGAAAAAGTGTGGGCACCCCTGAACTACATGCATATACTTATATGACAGCATGAACTGCTTGTAGATAAAGTTAGTCTTTTATTGGTGTCAACATATTGCAGTAGTTTTATTAAAAGTAAGTGTCGGTCGTTCTAAAACCGTTCACATGTGAGATGCCCATGCACTGTGTCATCCCCGGGAGACCGGAATTCTTGGGAATGACATGTAGGATTCCCGAATTCCTGGGAATGGATTCCCTACATGCAATATGAAAGACCTGCATCTTTGTTGTTCACCATCTGCGCTCCAGTTTTTGACACTCTAATTCAAGAGCTCAGGTACAGTATTCTCATTAAACCAGGGAGAATTTCTATGTGCTTTGATAACTTTTGTTTTAAGGGGAGCCACAGCATCTCTCAAAGTCAAATTATAATGTGATGTTAGCCTATCTAAATTGTTTTCCATATTTAAATTTAATGTTAACTGATATAAATGGTTTTCCACAATTATACTTGACTTACTCAAAGTATCTATACATTCGATACAGAATTACAATCTAGATGTTGCACTGTCTTTGTTTTAATCTGTGAGTGTATTGATAAGGGCAGAACCAAATCAAATGTAATTAAGTACTGATCAAAAATAACTTCATTTAATGGAGTAATATTTAAATTTTGAATTTCAACTCTGTAAGTTTTGAATAAATCTGTGTGGTTATGATTATAAGTTGGACCATTGACAATCTGACAAAATCCTACTGCATTAAAGAAATAAGTAAAACATTTGCTAAAAGTGTCAGTTTCTACATCAATGTGTACATTAAAATCCCCCATCAACACTACTGTTGATCATAATTTATAGCTAAATCAGATAAAAGGTTGCCAAATTCAATCATGAACAATGAATATGGTCCTGGTGGTCTGTAGACTACTACAACAATTGTGTTGGAATCTGTTTTAATATTTAAAATAAATGCCTCAAAGGATGTGAAGTTGCCTAAATTTTTAGAAGCGATTTGCATTTTGTCACAATGAACTATTCCCTGGCCTCCTCCTTGACCAGTATCTCTAGATTTATGAAGGAATGTGTATCTATCTGGTGACACATCAGCAAGTAGAACAGTGTCACATTTACTAAGCCAGGCTTCAATGAGAAGACACAGATTAGATTTTGTTCTTAATATAATATTATTTACCAAAACAGCTTTACTTCCAAGAGAGTGAATATTCAATAAGCAACATTTAAAACTGCATACTTCTTTCTGAACTGGTGATAAATTTTTTGTTTTAATTTGAACTAAATTTCTGTTACAGGTGCCTCTGGTGGAGTGTCTGGTTTTATCTCTTGGTCTAATCATATACCTTATTTTTTGGTTACCAAGTAATTTAAGGTCTGCATCATGACTAAATTAATTGGATGCCCCATAACAGGTGTGACAGATAGGGGGCGCTGTCGTCCCCTTGAACCCTCAGACCAGATACCAGACACAAGGTAAAAGTCCAAATATTTATTTTCAGACAATAATAATGTGCACAAAGCACCCTCCACTCCACAATACTCATAAACAATAACAATAACCAATCCTCCACTCCCAGAGGCGTTGTCACCCTGCCACCCAACTCAGCTCGTCCGTCTGGGATTTCCAAAAGTCCTTTATAGTCCTTGACCCGAAAGTGTTTCTCTCTTTCTGTCCATGTGACTGGCAACACTTCCAGGTCAGATAAAAACTCCTTTTCTTCAACCCGGAAGTACGTCATTTCTTCTGTCCACATGACTGGGACGTACTTCCGGGCTGTAGGGAAAATAATCCTTGTTCCTCCCTGCAGCGTCCTCTAGCGGCCCCCATGGTATCCAGCAGGGCTGTGGATAAAGACTCCATTGACCAGGATTCCCTGCTGGCATTCGGGGCACCTCTGTGCTGCAGGGAGGGCTCCATCTGGCGACCTTGGGGGTATTGGCCGGGATGAATGGCCGGCCATATGCCACACAGGTATTATGGATAACAGCTTCAGGATAGTAACAGGTGGGATAAACAACAGCCTGTGATTTAAGATCACATGACTGTGGCCTGGATGGTGCTCTAATCAGTCAGCCAGGCAGTTTTGCTGCTGTATTGTGGCATAATACAAAAGATCCCATCCAGTTAAGATGAAGACAATCTCTCTTGAAAAATCCAGGCCTTTTCCAAAAATCGTCTCAATTGTTAACAAAGGCTATACTTTTATTTGCACACCAGGTTTCTAGCCAGCAGTGAAGGGAACGCAATGTGGTAAAAATCACACCCCCCCTATATAATCTTGTAAGGGTCCAGATACAATTAAATTCTAATATTTTCTTTTAGCTTTGGTGCATAGAGAGATCGTTAGTGCCAACATGCAACAATAAGGTAGATACATCTTTGTCAGCGATACAATCCAATTGGACCTCTATGTCTGAAATCTTCACTATGGAATCACCAATTATGAGCACTTTGCTGTTTTCAGGCTCCACAGGCAAATTGCAGAGTGCTGAGTATCTGTTCTGGGTCCGAATTGGTGGCCTAGGTGCCAAGGGACTAAATTTTAGCTTCTTAGGCCCCCATTTTACTGTTAGCCACTCGCCCTATGGCTGAATTGGTGCTGCTGATTTCGGCCGCACACTGACTACCGTGGGACCTGGAGAGACTGAAGCCGAATGACAAATAGCTGAATTGACTAAACAAACCGAGTTGATCCAATTTTCGGTTTGCCTGATTGCTATCAGGTTCCAAATGTGGTCCTCCAATTTGCATATTTTACTTACCAACTCTAAATTAACTAAACACTTTTGGCAGGTAATGCTATCTACATCGTCGGCTTGAAAATCTATACTGTACATGCTGCAGGACACACAGCATATAAAAATGCCCTGAACGGGCAAAGATCAAATGGAACTTATGTTTAGCACTGAGCTTATCTTCTGTGTTTCTGCAGTAGTTTCAGTGCTTTCCGCGTTCTGCTGAATCACCAGGAGACCGTTGGCTTTAAGTTTCCACCACCTACTGGGTGATTGACTTTGACTTCTCACTGCCAGTTACTCCTCATTGGATGTTGGCTTTACTACAGTTGAGCTACAGTGATTGTGAAGTGCTATGTGCATGTGGGAGATGCTGTTGCTCTGTGCTTCCACTTGCAGATGCTTAGAAGAGATTGATCCTGAAAAAGAGAGAGAGAGAGAGAGAAATTAGTGTCAGTAATACCTGATCATAATATGAGGGACTAAACAGGCCATAAATCAAATATTTTTGTATGAAAACTATTGGTTTACGTGTGAACACTATTGGTTTATGAATAATTACTATTGGTTTGCATTCATACTTAATTGATTTGCGTGTGAACAATACTGGTTTCATTCAAATGAAGTATATTGGATCGTGTCTGTATATTATCGGTTTGTGCGTCAGCTATATCCGTTTGTATATTGTCACAGGTGGCTGGGTGCGGTCAGCAATCAGCTGCCTATTTAAGGAGCCGCCGCCCTGCAATCAAGGTTGGAGTCAGGTGAGGAGGAGGAGGACAAGGTCGTGGCAGAGGAGGCGAAGAGAGGCCCGAGTGTTTTGTGTGTGAAGAGACTGGTTATTGACTTTGGGGAACTGGGGGTTTGGTGGTGGTGCACTTTGTACTTTTGTAAATAAACGTGGGTGATGATTAAAATGGTGTCCGTCTGTGTGTGTCCGGGCCGTCATATTTCACAGTGGCATAGTTGGCAGGATGCTCCACCTGGGTCGAGGTGGGGACCTGTATTTTTGAAAATGTCTGTGAAAGGCCCAGCACAACAGGGGAACCCACCCATGTGCCGCAGGGGCAGTGTGCACCCAACCCCGCAGCAACAAAGTGCTGCATGGACCAATGGGAGTCCATTGACGGACTTTGTAATTCAGGGGCGGCTCACCGACGCGGAGCCCAGGAAGGGGGCTGCAGGGAAGGAGAGGCTGTGGCTGTGGAAGCCGCAGCAGAGCTGCCCAGAGAGACACTCTCCGGCGAGAGAGGAGAGCGTGATGGCTGACCAGAAGTCCCTCCTCGTTATAGGCACGGGATTGGACAGCGTGTCCTGTTTTCTCGCCAGTGATTCGTCGAAGGCGAGAGTAGGGAAAGCAACCCGAATGGGCTGCAGGGAAAGGCCCATAGAGAGCAGTCGGTAGGTGGAACCACCCACAAGGTAAGCCCACCGCCGGCTGCTTCTCTCTCCTTGGCATTAATTTTACAGGAGCTGCAAGAAGAACTGCGCCTTGTACTGTCGCCGCCGGCCAAGCGATGTGCCCTCCGGGTGGAGACGCTGGACTCAGGAGGGATGGCAGTGGCGTTGGGTCGAGAGCCGCAGGCAAGAGAGAATTGGCGCACTGCAGGAGCTCCTGAACGGAGAGGCACAGCGGGGAAGTTAAATGAGACCAACCCCGTGAAGCTCCAGACGCCAGCGGGGCTGCGTCTGCCCTCTTACAATGAGCAGATCCAAACCGCCGCGGCGTCCCAAAGTAAGCGGAGGTAGCGGCTTGGGGAAGCCAGTTCCTCCAACAGGGGAGGACGTACTGCTGGGTGCGCACATCCTGCAAAGGGCCGTCCTCTGCGAAGGCAGAGGAAAACCCCGCAGCGTGGGAGGTGGACATGACGCCTGATTTCGTGGTGGGGACTGTGGACTTGCCGTACAGGGAAGCCGAACGAGGGAGCATCAGAGGGCCGATCGGAGCGGAGAACGTTGGCCCAGCTGGGAAGACGAGCCGAGGGGCTGCGTCAGGGCAACGTCCCCGCCCCTTGTTTTTCTGTTTTATTTACAGGCTCGGGCCCTACGCTGCAATCTGTCGGCTTGGCGCCGAGGTGTCTTCGTCCTCACGGAATGGTCCGCTGGTCTCGGGAGGTCCCAGCTAGCGGGGGAGTAATGTCACAGGTGGCTGGGTGCGGTCAGCAATCAGCTGCCTATTTAAGGAGCCGCCGCCCTGCAATCAAGGTTGGAGTCAGGTGAGGAGGAGGAGGACAAGGTCGTGGCAGAGGAGGCGAAGAGAGGCCTGAGTGTTTTGTGTGTGAAGAGACTGGTTATTGACTTTGGGGAACTGGGGGTTTGGTGGTGGTGCACTTTGTACTTTTGTAAATAAACGTGGGTGATGATTAAAACGGTGTCCGCCTGTGTGTGTCCGGGCCGTCATATTTCACAATATACATAGCTCTGGTTTGCATATGAGCTATATTAATTTGCATGTGTATATCACTGATTCCAGTACGTTTGTTATTGGTTTGTGAGTGAACTACATCGGTTTGTGTATGAAAAATATTAGTTTGCATTCTGTGCCGGTCTAACAATGGATTTGTGTATGCACTATATTGGTTTCATGCATGTCTTACACTGTTTTCATGTGGGTAACCTGTTGGTTTTGAGCTTAAACTCTATTGGTTGTATGTTTTTACTATGTCGGTTTCTCGTACAAAACATACTGGCTATGGTGCGCACCCTATTGCAACTTTGTGTATGAACTATATTGGTTCTGTGTGCAAACTATGTTGGTTGTTCATGTGATCTTCAGCAGAAATAGGAGGAGCAAGAAACAGGAACTCAAGGGCCGGTACAATCATGGAGTATGCAGAGAAGTGGGTAGGAGAGGGATCTGCATTTAGACAGCACAGTATTTTTTTTGCACAGTATGTTTGAGAAAGGACTTGGTGGTGGTAATTATTATTATTTTAAAGAATCTACCCTTGAGTCTGTAATGAAAACAAGGCTGAAGTTAGGTACGTATTTTGACGTCTTTTCATTCGCTCCCAGCTACATGCTTGCTTGCAACCCGTGACTGTACTTTTTCATAGTTTTTGCAAACTAGTTAGTTATTCAAAAGGAAAAATTTTGCACATTTACGACTGACGCCTTTATCCAACATAACATTTAGTTACACTGGTTACATTTCTTATACCCAGCAATCCCACACTGTGCCGCCCAGACAGGTGAAGCACCGTGTCAGTATCAGGTCACGCAGTGTCAGTATCAGGACTTGAACCCACAAATGCAGGGTTTAGAAATGCAAAGTCTTAACCACAATGTCCTAATGCTTGCATATCTACAACGTGTATATTAATTGGAATAATATAAACTTGTCCAGGACCGATTCTTTTGCTAAAGTTGAGTTAGCATATTCAACCCATTCAAGTCCAAAATCTGGAATATTTTTTCAAATAATATATCAGTTTGCGGATTAATATACACACTGTACAATATTTTTGCCTTGCTGTTAACATAGAAGAAGAAGCTGTTTTGTCAATAAGTAGCTGACTGCAAGCATGTATGTAGCTAGGAGTGAAAAAAAGGCCAGCTGAATGCGTACCTAACTTAGGTCCCATGAACATTTCAGATGTTAAAAATAATTGCCACCAAGCCCTTTCACAAACATACAGTGGCATGCAAAAGTATTCAATCACCTTGAAAGTCATCATAATTTTCTGCAAGACAAAAGCTTTGTACACATATTTATTCATTCAGCATTTTTCTTATGCTGTAACAAAACATTTTCAAAGTCAAAATAAAACATTTTCTGTAGACATTTAACTGAAGTAGAAAAACTCTAAAGTTCACGTAAGTATTTAAACCTCTGTGCTTTGGAAGCTTCAGGTTTACACTAATGACAAATTAATTACAAAGGTGACAGTCATTTGACAGTCATAATTAAACATGAGGTGCTACTTGTGAGTCCTTTCTATCTCTCTGGATATAAAAAGACCACTTTGGTGGGGTCATTGTCTTTTTTTGGACAGCCACTGCTAAAGTGAAGACAAAAGGAGCATTCTATTGATATGAGAAACAAAGTTATTAAAGCATTCAAGGTAGCAGGAAATGACTATAAAAATATCAAAGAGTTTGAATGTCCCATTGTGCACTGTTGGATCCATCATCAGAAAGTGGAAGGTTCATCACAGTACCCAGACTCTTACTAGAACTGGTCATCCCTGAAAACTAAACATCAAAGTTAGACATCAACTGGTGAGAGAGGCGACTAGAAATCCAACCGTCACTCTCAGACGTCTGCAATGCTCTTTGGCTTAAAATGGAGTGAAGGTGCAGGGGGTCCACAATTTCAAGTACTCTCCATAAAACAGAACTCTATGGGAGGCTAGCAAGAAAGAAGCCACTCCTTAAGAAGGTCCACATAAAAGCATGTATGACATTTGTCACAAAGCATGAGAAAGGCCCAGTTAAGATGTGGGAGAAGGTTTCATGGTCAGATGAGAACAAAATAGAACTTTTTGGTTAGACTTCAAAGAGGTATGTGTGGCGTAACAATAACACTGCCCAGGTCACAACAATTAACATACCTACAGTGGAATATGGTTGTGGTAGCATTATTCTCTGTGGATGTTTTTCATGTATTGAGACTGAGAATCTTGTCAGAGTTGAATTGACAATGAATGTGCACAAATACTGTACAATACTGCAGGAGATCTTGTTCCAGTTTGCTATGAATCTAAAGCTCAGGAGAAGATTCATTTTTCAACATGACAATGATCCTAAGCATTAGGCCAAATGACACTGAAGTGGCTCAAAAAGACAGGTGAATGTTTTGGATTGGCCAAGTCAAAGCCCTGATCTTAACCCTGGTGAGAATCTGTGGCACTATTTGAAAACTGCTGTTCAGAGGTGCCATCCCACCACCGTAGAGGGTCCCTAGAAATCCTGCCAGAAAGAACCACTCCTGAACAATGTGCAGAACTGGGGCATACTTACATACCCCAAAAGAATAAAGGCTGTTATGGTAGCAAAAGGGTTCTTGATAAAGTATGAATGTGTTTGGCATGAGTACTTAATGCAAACACTAACTTTGGAGTTTCTTCAGTTAAATATCTACAATAAAGGGTTTATTTACGTAGACTTTGGAAATGTATTGTTGCAGCACAAGAGTTCACATTAAAAAGACTGAATGAATCAACATGTGGACAAATCTTTTGTCATACAGAAAATCAGGATTACTTTAAAAGGGGTTGAATGTTTTGGCACATCACTGTATGTTTGTGAAAGAGCTTGGTGGTAATTACTTTTACCAGTATTTTCCCTTAATCCTGAAATGATCACGGGGCTAAAGTTAGGTACGCGTTTGGCTGGCTTTTTATTCAGTCCTAGCTACATCCAGTATAAGCCTGCAGTCAGATACTTATTCACACAGCTTTTGCAAACCAGTTTATTCTATTGTAACAGCAAGGCAAAATATTCTACAGTGTGTATAATAATCATGCATCATTACAAACTAATCCATTATTTGAAAAAACAAATATTACACATTTTGGTCATACACGTCAAAAATGTTAAACTCAACTTTAACAAATCTGTCTTTTCACACAACTGAAAATGAAGGTGGTCCAACATGATATAACCCTTTACAGTGCCCATTAAATATCACAGTAAATCCCATTTATCAGATATTGGAGTGGCAGTACTTCGTCAGTCTCACCCAGGTACTCGCATTGGGCATGGCAAAACAGGGCAGCATCCTAAAAAACGCATATGCCTTGTCACAAAACTGTGACAGTTAAGGTGGCCCAACATGATATAACTCATCCATGCAGGTCCTAAATATGGAATATTTAACTTTTCAAAGAATGGAAACATTTATATCATGTCAAATAATATACACATTGTAGATGTGCAGGCATTGTGGATAAGACTTTACACTTTCAACCCTGCGTTTGTGGGTTCAAGTCCTGATACTGACACTGTGCAACCATGAGCAAGTCACTTCACTTGTCCGGGCATAAGAAATGTAACCAGTGGTAACTAAATGTTATGTTGGATAAAGGCGTCAGTCATAAATGTACAATATTTTGCCTTTAGAATAAGTAACTAGCTTGCAAAAGCTGTGTGAAAAAGTACAGTCACAGATTGCAAGCAAGCATGTAGCTGGGAGCAAATAAAAAGACGGTTGAATACGTACTGTGGTATATGGCCGGCTTGTCATCCCGGCCAATATCCCCAGGCCACCAGATGGAGCCCTCCCTGCAGTATGGAGGTGCCCCAAAGACCAGCGGGGAATCATGAACAATGGAGTTTTCATCCAGAGCCCTGCTGGATACCACAGGGGCCGCAAGAGGGAGCTGCAGGGAGGAGCAAAGAGTCATATGTGTCCTATAACCCAGAAGTGCGTCATAGGCAGAGCGACGGCAGAAGTGACGTACTTCCGGGGTGAAGAAAAGGACTTTTGATCTGACCCGGAAGTGATAGAAGATCACATGGACTGAGGATTGGAACACTTCCGGGTCAAGGACTATAAAAGGATTGTGGGAGCTCCCAGACGGAGAGCTGAGCTGGGTGGTAGGAGGCGTCTGGGAGTGGTGGATTGATTATTGATTTATTATTGTGATTTATTTATGAGTATGGTGGGGTGGAGAGTACTTTGTGCACTGTGCTGTATGAATAAAGTCTTTTTTTTGGACTTTTACTTGGTGCCTGGAGTCTTGGACAGGGGTTCAAGGGAGCGATAGCACCCCCTATCTGTCACAGTACCTATCATTACAGACTCAAGGGTAGATTCTGTTAAATAGTAACAGGACCACCAAGTCCTTTCGCAAACGTACTGTGTGGAAAAAATACTGCGTTGTTTAAATGCAGATCCCACTCCTACCCACTTCTCTGCAAACTCCATGATTGTACTGGCCTTTGAGTTCCTGTTTGTTGCCCCTCCCATTTCCGCTGAAAGCAGCTTCACTCTGTTGGAGATAGCTCGCATGCAGAACTGATATAGTTCATACACAAAGTTGCAATAGGGTGCGTACGCATAACCAGTGCAAGTGGAGAGCTTCTAAGCAGGGAATAAGAGGAGTGTACAGTTAGGAGAACAGACAGGGAAAAGTAAAATTAACCTGATAGAAGGACAAACAGCAGACAGTTGAAAGGGAAAATATTACAGGAGGTTAAGGAGCCAGAAGGTGTAAAATAGCTGTAGCCATTCTATCATCTAACTTCTTTAGCTTAACTTTTGTAGTTTTATCATTTAAGTTAAATTATTTAGCTTTAATTAAAAAAAGAAAAAGTTAAAGCAGTTTAAGTAATACTAAATCAAATTTGCAATTCCTGTTGGATGTTGTTTTTTTTTTGGATGATGGCTTGGAGGAGCCAATCTTATATGAAGGCTACATCTGTAGGAGATGCTAGTTGATCCAGCACCTCAAGCTCAGGTTTGATAAGCTGAAGGAGAAGTTAGCTGGCCTGTGTTAAAGTAGAGAATTGGCAGACCTGGCCCAGGTTTAGAGAAATACTGTGCACCCCTAAGGTGGTGTGGGAGGAGATTCATGACCAGACAGAGATATGTTTGTCACAGTCGCAAGGTGCAAAGTAAAGGGTGCACACTGTCTGGGGACATCAACCCCAGAACTGGAAGTGTCAAACCGCTTTCAGGTCCTTGCGGAGTTTGACAGTGTCTCTGATGATTCTGAGGTGATAGGTAGAGATGTCCCAACGGGCCACCTCAAAACCAGTTCCTAGGAAGAGAGAGGTAGTGATAGTTGGGGACTAAATCATTAGCAGAATTGAAGCACAGGTTTGCTACAGAGACAGAGAGTCTTGCACTGTGTGTTGCTTTTCACGTACACAAGTGGGATACCTACCTGGAAGGGTGAATAGACTCTTGGCCAGAGAGGGGATGCATCCAGTTGTCATTGTCAGTGTTGGAACAAATGACATATATAAAGGTAGTCTGTCAGTTCTGCGGTCCAAATTCAAAAAGCTGGGTGCCTGATTGAGGAGTAGAACTGACAAGGTAGTCTTCACTGAAGTTCTGACTGTGCCACATGCCAGTACAGGTAAGATTGAGGAAATTGGAAGGCTTAATGTGTAGCTCAAATCTTGGTACAGGGTAGATGGGTATAGGTTTATGCGGCATTGGGAGTCCTTTTGGAATAGATGGGACCTGTTCCACCACAACGGGTTACATCTGAACTGAAGAGACACCAATGTATTGGGGAGGTATATGAATAGGTTAGTCAAGGATTGTTCAGACTAGGGAATGGTGGGGGCAGGGAGTTTAGGACAGGCTAGGTTTACTATACATGGAGGAACAAACAATAGTGTAAAAATAAAAATGCATAGTAATGTAAATTCTAACCCAACATTTATATGTAAAAGGAGTTGTACATTAAAAGTAGCTTGTGAGTTGAAGTTGTATGTAGCAGAGCAAAATTATGATATTATAGCAATAGCGGGAACCTAGCTAAATAACAAAGATGGGGATGAGTATAACATAGAGGGATACTTTTAACAAAGTATGTTAAAGCACCAACATGAAGCCTGTATGAATTTAGAATTTTGTAATAATCAGGACAGAATTGAGGGTGTAGAGATGATTGAACCACTAGGGTCAAGTGACCATAATATACTACAAGTCTCAGTGTTTTTAAGTTTTACTTTGGTAAGATACATTTTCCAAGTTTAAAGAGGATAGACTCGGATAAGCTTTTAAGTGTGGAGACAGCTGAGGAGCAGTAGAATGGGTTTAAAAATGTTTTTCATATTGTAAGCTTAAGTTTAATATGTCACTGTGCTCTATGCAAATATATCTTAATAAATCAGCTGTTTTTTGCTTACATGCACAGTTGACACATATCCAGATTAAGCACAGGGGCTCACATAGAACTGCCAGGCAAACAGATGGATTAGGACAAATGGACAGTGTGCAGTCAGACTGTGAGATGCTGTAACTGTGTGCTATTTCTATCTGTTAAGTCAGCATGGAATTGTATCCTTGTTTAAGCATCATTACCTTGTTTGGAATAGCATGGTCTTCATCAATGCCTGGCACACCTTTGAAGCCAACGAATGGACAGAAGACGTCATCACCTGTTCCTAAGAATGCATTCCGCATCTGCAATGACGACACCAACAGACTCCACTCCTTGGGCCCCCACTCCAGTCTGGGTCTTGTCAATGGCTTCATTCATCTTTGTACTATATGCAGTGTAAGCCGACATTAAACAAAGTTAAGTTCTCCTACATGATTTCTTACTGCCATATCTTTAGGAAGGGGTATCATCTTTTATATTATATCTATATAGATTCGTGTTTAGTAACACACCACAATCACAAAAATAACTCATTACCATGTAATTCCCATGTAATGCAGGATAGGTACATTTCTAAATTTGGAATTAATAGGAAATATAAAAAAAAATCTTCAGTGGGTTAATAAAGAGTTTAAAAAGAAGCTGCAAAGGAAAAAAACAACTGTTTAAGGCACATAAGACTAATAACTCTAAAGTGAATCACTGGGCGTATAAGAAAATAAGGGCAACAATTAAGGAGGATATTATGGAGGATAAAAGACACTTGGAGAGGAAAATAGCAGATAATGCAAAAGATGACCCTAAGAGATTCTTTCAGTATTTTAGTAGTAAAATAACAGTCAAGGAGGAGGTAAAGTGGATCAGGAATAGTAAATGAGAATTAAAAGATGCAGACAGTGAAATAGCAAACACGCTAAACTTACATTTTACTGAGGTCTTCACAAGTGAGGAAGTGGATAACTCCCAGAAATAAATGGGACTACTAAGGAGGTTCTGAGTGATTTTATAAATTGCAGAGCGGGAAGTACTGCTCAGATTAAATAGGCTGAAATCAGACTAATCTGCAGGACCACATAATATTTACATTTGAGTCCTTAAGGAGGCTAGCGAGTATATATATATATATATATATATATATATATATATATATATATATATACAGCCTCGACAAATATTTTTAGGAAGTTACTGCGCACTGGAGAGATTCTGAAGGACTGGAAAATGGAAAATATTATCCCATTATATAAAAAGTGTGATCGGATAGATCTAATCAACTATAGACCAGTAAGCTTTATGTGCATTACAGGAAAATTAATGGAAGGAATAATTAAGAGAGACAGCGTTGAGCAGCACATGGCAAGTACAGGAGTTTCTCTGAATAGTCAGCATGGGTTCAGAAGAGGGAGGTAATGTTTTACTGACATGTTGGAATTCTATGAGAAAACAAAAAAAAGAAAATAATCAAAGTGGAGCATATGATATTATTTATCTTGACTTTCAGAAAGTATTTGATAAGGTGCCACATGAGAGGTTGGACAAAGTGGGAGTTCAGAATGATGTTTGTAGATGGGTACAGCATTGGCACAGAGACAGGAAGCAGAGGGTTATGGTGCAAGGAACCTTAACAGAATTGGCAGATGTTAAGAGTGGTGTTCCACAGGGGTCAGTGATAGGGCTGCTGCTATTTTTAATATATTGTCACGCTTGGGTCACAGATTTGCACAGAAACACAGGAGGTTGTAGAGACATGAACTTTATTCAGACACTGCAAATGAACATTTGTCTCTTTTTCAAAAGTTTAAACTCCATGACAAGACAGAGATGACAGTTCTGTCAGGAGCAGAGAATGTCAGAGAGAGAGAGAGAAAAGCAAAAAAAAAACAATTAATTCCAATACTGACAGGTGCTGAACAAGCTTTTAAGTATGCAGAGTACCGCGCGAGAGGTTCATCACGCGACAGAGTGTAAATAAGGTAAGGAGCAACGTGAAGGTAGTCTGTCAACATTTTTCAGGGGTTTTCCCAGGAATGTCTGTATTCTCTGGGGGAGCGATCAGCCCCCCAGCTCACATCCCCTCCCTCAGCTTTATTCACATTCTCGTGAATCAAACGACTCTTCAAATCAGGTTCAAACAGACGGGACAATACATCTGTTTTAACGTGCTCAGAGCCAGGTCGATGCCTGGCTGTAAAACTGTAAGGTTGTAAGCCCAAAAACCATCTCATTAGACGAGAGTTTGTTTCCTTCTGATGATATAACCATTGAAGTGGAGCATGATCAGTCACTAATGTGAAATTTCGACCCCATAAGTAATAACGAAGCACTTCCACAGCCCATCTAATCGCCAAGCATTCCTTCTCAATTGTCGAATAATAATGTTCCCTAGAAATATTTTCCTAGTCAAATATGTGATAGGGTGCTTTTCTCCATCAAAAATCTGTGACAGGATGGCGCCTACACCAAATGCACTCGCGTCCGTCTGTAGAACAAAATCCTTAGAGAAATCGGGATTCCGCAAAACCGGATAAGAAGACAAGGCAGTTTTCACATCACAAAAGGAACGTTCACAAATTTCTATCCATAAAATAGGGTGGTTTTTTCCTGCCTCTAGTAAGTTCTGAAAGAGGAGCAGCCCTATGTGCAAAGTTAGGGATGAATCTTCTGTAGTAACCAGCAAGCCCGAGAAAAACGCATACCTGTTTCTGGGTTTTTGGCTGTGGTTAAGCAAGCATCTCTTCCACTTTCCTTAACTGTGGCCGAAGAAAACCCCTGCCCATAGAATAACCTAAGTAATGGATCTCAGACATACCCAGTTTACACTTCTTAGGGTTAGCAGTCAAGCCAGCCTGTCTCAAGTGTTCTGCCCCACATCTTGTTAGTTGAGACTGTTATTTGTTGAACTGTGCTCCCCCTTCATCTTGTCATTTATTAACACACCTGTCAGTCACGTCCCACACTCACAGTGGTACTATAAAAGTATATGAAACTCACGTAAAGCAGGTAGGTCCCATAATAAACATTTGAATACAATACACCCCATGTGTCTCACGTAGGCACCCCTTTATCTCTTGTTTCGGTCACGTCCAAAACGTATCCTTAGGGTATATAAACCCCTGTGTCTGGTTAGTTGTGGTACGCAGCAATTTGAACCATACGTGCTTCTCTTCGTCTTGATCCAACCGTGGAAATCACTCGCCTTGTAAGTGTCTTTTAAAGCTCTATTGTTGAATGTACACTGTCTGCTATGTATTGCTTTGTAAATTATTCTTTATTGTCTTTGTACACATGTAAATACCTGTATGTTTCTTTTGTATATATTTCATTTTACAACGAAGAACGTCCAGCAAAAGCCTTCAAGATAGCTCGCTCACCCCTTGTCGTTTTTTATGTGGATGTACCGAGTTGTTTAAGCTCTCTGCGGCCACATAGTGCGGAGTGAGGCAGAAAACAAGCTTTAAAGAACAGCTTGAAGACGCTCTAAATGCGTATGCCAATCATTGCTGAAAATCACAATATCATCAAGGTCTGCCCTGGAATATTCAGAATGAGGACGCAGGATCTGATCCATCATAAGCAGGAAAGTTAGAGGTGCCCCATGAAGACCAAACGGGAGTCTCATGAATTCATAAAGTCTGTCAGTAGTCGTAAATGCTGTTTTCTTACAACTGCCAGCCTCTAGAGGGAACTGCCAATAACCTTTCGTGAGATCTAACGTGGAGATGTAGCTCACCTGACCCAGTTTTTCCAACAGCTCGTCAACACGGGGCATCGGATAAGCAACAAATTTAGAGACCTTATTCAAGCGCCTGAAATCAATGCAGAAGCGAACTGAACCGTCTTGCTTTGAGACTAATACGACTGGGATGCACCAGTCACTTTTACTTTCATGAATTACACCTAATGCCAGCATCTTCTTGACTTCTTTGCGCACAATATTTCGTTGCACTTCCAGAATCTGAAACGGCCACATCTGTACGCGGACGTCGAGTTCCGTAGTGATTTTATGTTCAGCATGGTTAGTCTTGCCTGGCAGGTCTGAAAAGACATCAGTGTTCCGTTCAATCAAGGATAACAATTCTGTCTTCTGTGAGTCAGTCAAATTGTTACCAATGGCAACATCTGTCTGAGAAACAGCAACCAATGAAGTGTAAACCCCCTGTTGGTCAAGCCATTCCTTCAAGAGGTTAATGTGTAAAATCTGGAATGGTTTGCGCTGGCCTGGTATTCTAACTTTGTAATTTACCGGACCCATACTCTCCTCAATAATGGTGGGGCCCTGCCATTTAGCTAGGAATTTGTGTGGGTCAGACGGAACCAGTACCAAAACACGATCAATAGGTTTGAATTCACGGAGCTTACTGCGGCTATCGTAAAGACGTTTCTGAGTTTCCTGCCCTCGTTGTTGATGCTCCACAGCAATAGAAGAAAGCTTAGAAATTCTGTCTTGCAACGAAATTACCCGATCTGCAAAGCTCGGTCCTTGAGCTGTTGTCTCGTTTCCTATCCATTCCTCTTGTACAACATCCAGGATGCCTCGCGGGCGCCTGCTAAATAACTCGAACGGACTCAAGCCAGTGGACGACTGCGGTGATTCTCGCACTGCCTACATAACAAAAGGCAGGACAGAGTCCCAGGTTGTGGGATCATTATGAGCGACTCGCCTGATCATCTGTTTTAAAGTCTGTTAAATCACTCAGTCAAACCATTCATCTGTGGATGGTAAACAGTGGTACTCCATGACCAGACAGAGATGACAGTTCTGTCAGGAGCAGAGAATGTTAGAGTGAGAGAGACAGAGAGAGAGAAAAGCAAAAAAAACAATTAATTCCAATACTGACAGCTGCTGAACAAGCTTTTAAGTATGCGGAGTACCGCGCGAGAGGTTTATCACACAACAGAGTGTAAATAAGGTAAGGAGCAACGTGAAGGTAGTCTGTCAACGTTTTTCAGGGGTTTTCCCAGGAACATCTGTATTCTATGGGGGAGCAATCAGCCGCCCAGCTCACAATATATACAGTAAATAATTTGGATAAGAATATAAGAAACAAGCTGGTTAAGTTTAAGCTAGGTGGGTTGGCAGATAATTTGGAATCTGTTAAATCATTACAGAAGGGACTTGGACAGCATACAGGCTTGGGCTGATTTATGGCAGATGAAATTTAATGTCAGTAAATGTAAGATATTACACATAGGAAGTAAAAATATTAGATTTTAATACAAAATGGTAGGTCTGAAAATCGAGAGTACATCTTATTAGAAGGATTTAGGAGTAGTAGTGGACTGTATGCTGCCAACTTCCAGACAGTGTTCAGAAACCATTTAGAAAGCAAATAAAATGTTACGTTATATAGCACTGTATGAAGTACAAGTCAAAGTAGATTATGCTGAAACTTTATAATGCACTAGTGAGGCCTCATCTGGAGTACTGTGTGCAGTTTTTCTCTCTTGGCTACAAACAAGACACATCACCACTAGAAAAGTTCCAGAGAAGAGCGACTAGTGTGGAAGCGTAAAATACGCCGAAGATTCTCACCTTGAAAGAATGCTTTTGGAGTCAGAGGATAGGCAAACAGAGCGATTAGCTTTATTGCAATAAACAATAACACGGACTCAACCCAATTAAGTAAAATTGAGCTGAGCCCTGAATGTCCAGAGAGCCACAAATATATTACTATTCTTATCTCAAAATGCCCCCATTCCAGAATAGTTTCCCACCACCTACTGTATAGAGGTTCCCATGATGTTTTCCCCACTCAGCATCTCTACCCATAACAATCACCTAATGTTCCAGACCTTCTCATAACAATATTCTTGTTGGCAGGACATCTTTGCCATCTGGCGATAAGCATCACCTAATTACCCCTCCCTTCATTCTCACAGCCTAGTAATAATTAAGTTGAGATCAGAAGGGCCCATGTGTGAAAACTGGACTGCCTAATTATAATTCAATAAATTGCTCCTGCATTTCTCAAAACAAAGTTTTCCTGCTTGCTTCCTCAGAGTGCATGATGAACTTGTCTCACAGCTCGACTCACAGAAACTCAAAACAAAGCAAGAGGCCTCTCCAACAAAATAAATGGTCAGCTTCCAACTTGCCGGTGCCCCCCCTTGCTCTGATCGCTAGCTGTCTCTGTCTATCCTTCTCCCCTTTTTCCTGGCAATTACATGTGCCTTTATTTAACTATTTGCTTGGTATACCTAATTTGTGCTACTGCTTACACTAAATTTAACACTTACAAGTTTTCGTATTTATGCTAATACATGAATATAATAACTTTTTATTTTCCATACTAGGCTCATTCCAGGGCTACAGGGGATGAATTATGACAGTAGATTAAAAGAGCTGAGGCTTTTCAGTTTAAGCAAAACAAGATTAAGAGGTGACATGATTGAAATGTTTAAAACTATGAAGGGAATTAGTACAGTGGATTGAGAGTGTTATTTTAAAATGAGTTCATCAAGAACACGGGGGCACAGTTGGAAACTTTTTAAGGTTAAATTTCACACAAACAGTAGGAATTTTTGCTTTACACAGAGAACCATAGGCACCTGGAATAAGCCACCAAGTAGTGTGGTAGACAATAAAACTTTAGGGACTTTCAAAAGTAGACGATGTTTTTAGAGTAATTAAGTTGATAGGACTGGTGGGCTTTGTTGGCCTGAATGGTCTGTTCTCATCTAGATTGTTCTAATATTCTAATGTTATAATGTTCTTCAATATCTCTTAGTTTAGATATTACCCTTGAAATCTCCGTATATGTGACAACAGTGCAGTTTTATTGTTTACAGGACATCTGCTGATCTCGTAATCATACATTTGGTGTATTACATCAACCTGCTCCTGGCACATTCCTGTCTTTGATGTTCACTTGATCTTTATCTGGTTTCCTGATATGACTGAACTTGTTTCTGACATTTATTAAGCCTTTCATACTTCTAAGGTGGATGCTATATTTTAATATGGAAAGCATATCAAAATACTTTATCCTAAATCACTATGTAACCCCTAAGTCTACTTTTTTTCCCCACAACTGACATCTACATTAATGGCTTATACCATTAAGAGGGTAAGTGAGCAGATTTCCACTGGAGCAACAATGACTTACACACTAAATTGGGCACAACACAATTAATCTTTTGTCAGATGTTCAGAGGACACATGCAAGCAAGAATTTCATCTGAACACATACACATTACAATAAACTTGACTCTATTTTATTTTTATATTTCTACAATAAGCATTTCAACCGTATTTTTTGTGTAAAATCTCATTCATCAACTTACATTCATCATGAAGTGGGGCCAATGCTGCAAGAGGCAGGCTTTCCAGCAGCTCTGCGTACAACTTTATCTTTCTACCTTTTTCTCTATCTCTCTGACCACTCCTACCACTTTCTTTAATGTGGATTCATTTCCTGGACACTTTTTACTACTTGAACATGGATTTTTACACGCCGAGACTCATCTATTCAGGCAACCAACTTCTAGCGCTGAGAGCAAATGCCCGTGCCGGTGTGGTTCCCTATTTACCTGACGATATAAGAAGGCCGTATCGTGGCAGCAGAGCTGGCGCTAAGCTAAAGGCTAAATGGCTAGCAAGGGAGTGGCGATACAAGCCTTCGGTGCCTGCTGTGCCTTCTGTGAAGTGTGAACTCACTACCAAATAAGATTGACGAACTGGCTGCGCTGGTGAAAAATGTCAGGACCTATAGAGAATGCAGTTTGTTGTGTTTTTGTGAAACGTGGCTAACAAATAGCATCCCAGATGCTAACTTGGAGCTACCTGGGTTTAGCACAGTTAGAGCGGACAGAGACGCAAATACCTGCGGTAAGCGGAAAGGCGGAGGACTCGCTTTCTATGTGAAAACAAAGTGGTGCAACTCTGGACATGTAAACGTCAAAAATCTCCACCTGCTGCAGGGACATTGAACTGTTGGCTGTAAGTCTGCGTTCCTATTACTGGCCCAGAGAGTTTGAACACGCCATTGTTGTTATTGTTTACATCCCTCCTTGCGCGGACGTTGAGATAGCGTGTGACGCCATCAACTTCGCTGTTGCTAAACGACAAACACAGCACCCTGAGGCGCTTGTTCTAATCTCTGGAGATTTTAACCATGTGACGCTGGACAAAACATTACCTGCCTTCTCCCAGTATGTGGATTGTAACAACCAGGGAAATAGGATTATTGACCTACTGTATGCAAACATTAAGGATGCATACAGCGCCACCCCGCTGCCTGCGCTTGGGAAAGCAGATTATAACCTGATTCTGCTTCAGCCTCACTAGAAACCAAGAGTAAGGGAGCTACCTACAACCACACGCTCACTCAGGAAGTGGTCTCCTGAGGGAGAGCAGGCTCTGAGAGACTGCTTTGGAACTAAGAACTGGGATATACTGCAGGGGTCATATAGTAAGAAGATTGAGGAGGTTGTTGACTGCACTACTGACTATATCATCTACTGTTAAATTTTGCTACATACTTCTAAAATTTTTATTTGTATACTGTATTGAGGATTTGTTCTGTTCTGTGTATTGTATTGTACTGTATTGTATTGACTCCCTTCTTTTTGATACCCACTGCACGCCCAACCTACCTGGATCATTCCTCCGCCTTTCTGCTTCCTGCAGGTATTTGCGTCTCTGTCTGCTCTAACTGTGCTAAACCCGGGTAGCTCCAAGTTAGCATCTGGGATGCTAGTCATTGAAGTGCCTTTCCCAAGGTTTCTTCCATTTTTTCCCTACTGGGGTTTTTTTGGGAGTTTTTTCTTGTCTTCGTAGAGAGTCAAGGCTGGGGGGCTGTGAAGAGGCAGGGCCTGTTAAAGCCTATTGCAGTACTCATTGTGTGATTTTGGGCTATAAAAAAATAAATTGTATTGTATTGTATTGTATATCAACTTCTGTATGGACATTGTTGTTCCAGTAAGAACAGTACGCTGCTATGCTAAACAACAAGCCATGGATTACAAGTGACATCAAGGGCCTTTTGAACCAGAAGAAAAGGGCCTTTAAAGGCGGTGATCAGCATGAGCTCAAGCATGCGCAGAAGGAATTCCGAGTCCAGCTCAGGGTGGCGAAAGAACAGTACAGGAGAAAGCTGGAGCAGAAGTTGCAGAATAACAGCATGAAGGAAGTGTGGGGTGGGATGAAGATCATTACTGGCTGTAGCTCGAAACGGGGCGCCACCAGCGAGAGAGATGTGGAGAGAGCAAACCTGATGAACAACTTTTTTAGCAGGTTTGAACACCATAACCTATTCTCACCCTCACCTCAGAGTTCTGCACCCTCCAACCTTCCTTCTGCTGATACCAGCATAGGAGAGAGTTTCCCTCCACCCACAATTACAGCAGCCCAGGTAAGCGGAGAGCTGAGGAGGTTTCGTGCCAGCAAAGCAGTGGGTCCAGATGGAGTATCGCCACGACTGCTGAAGGCGTTGGAGCTGGAGAGTCTTCTACAGCACATTTTCAACCTGAGCCTGGAACAGGGGATAATTCTGAGGCTTTGGAAAACATCTTGCATCACCCCAGTCCCAAAGGTATCACGCCCTGCTGAGCTGAATAACTTCAGGCCTGTTGCCCTGACGTCACATATGATGAAGACCATGGAGTGGCTGCTACTTCACCACCTGAGGCCACAGGTCTGCCATGCCCTCGATCCTCTGCAGTTCGCATACCAGGAGAAGGTGGGAGCGGAGGATGCCATCATCTATATGCTACACTGATCCTTCTCCCACTTGGACAAAGGCAGTGGTGCTGTAAGAATTATGTTTCTGGACTTCTCTAGCGCCTTCAACACCATCCAGCCTCGGATCCTTAGTGACAAGCTGACAGAGATGGGAGTAGATTCATTCCTGGTGGCATGGATCGTGGATTATCTTAAAGACAGACCTCAGTGTGTGTGTCTCGGGAACTGTACGTCTGACATTGTGGTCAGCAGCACAGGAGCGCCACAGGGGACTGTGCTTTCTCCGGTCCTGTTCAGCCTATATACATCGGACTTCCAATACAACTTGGAGTTCTGCCATGTGCAAATGTTTGCTGACGATACCGCTATCATGGGCTGCATCAGGAGTGGGCAGGAGGAGGAGTATAGGAACCTAATCAAGGACTTTGTTAAATGGTGTGACATAAATTACCTACACCTGAACACCAGCAAAACCAAAGAGCTGGTGGTGGATTTTAGGAGGCCCAGGCCCCTACCGAACCCCGTGATTATCAGAGGTGACTGTGTGCAAAGGGTGAAGACCTAGAAATAGCAGGGAGTGCAGCTGGATGATGAATTGGACTGGACTGCCAATACTGATGCTCTGTGCAAGAGAGGACAGAGCCGTCTATACTTCCTTAGATGTTCTAGATGGTTGTGGCAAGCGCCCTTTTCTACACGGTGGTATGCTGGGGAGCTAACATAAAGAACAGGGACGCCTCACGCCTGGACAAACTGGTGCGGAAGGCAGGCTCTATTGTAGGCATGGAGCTGGACAGTTTGACATCCGTGGCAGAGTGACAGGCACTGAGCAGGCTCCTGTCAATCATGGAGAATCCACTGCATCCACTGAGCAGTATCATCTCCAAACAGAGGAGCATCTTCAGCGACAGATTGCTGTCACTGTCCTGCTCCACTGACAGACTGAGGAGATTGTTCCTCCCCATCAATATGCGACTCTTTAATTCCACCCGGGGAGGTAAACGTTAACACTATACAAGATTTTGGACTATTATACCTGCCTTGCACTCTCCACCTTGCATTTTTTAACTTGCACTGCTCTTTTATTGCTCTTTAATTAATATTGTATTTTATAAGTATGCTGCTGCTGGAGTATGTGAATTTCCCCTTGGGGATTAATAAAGTATCTATCTATCTATCTATCTATCTATCTATCTATCTATCTATCTAT
>JANRMT010062843.1:4172375-4193815 GCA_026402145.1 Polypterus bichir lapradei
AAGCCTGCATTCTGTCCAAGACCCTTTGTAATGATTCAACGGATTCTAGATTATCTGCAAATCCACCTACCTTGGTATCATCTGCAAACTTAACCATCTTGTTACTTATATGCCTATCCAGATCATTTAAGTATATTAAAAACAACAGCAGACCCTAGCACTGACCCTTGTGGAATACCACTCTTAACATCAGACAATTCTGATAAGGTTCCTTGAACCATCACCCTCTGCTTTCTGTGTCTGAGTCAATTTTGCACCCATCTACAAACAACGCCCTAAGCTTCAACTTCTTTCAGTTTGATGCCCAATCTCTCATGTGGCACCTTATCAAATGCTTTCTGAAAGTCAAAATAAATAATATCATATGCTCCACTTTAATTATGTTCCTTTGTTGTTTCCTACAGCATGTTTGTAAAGCATGACCTCTCTCTTCTGAATAAATGGTTATTGTTCAGTAAAACTCCTGTTCTTTCCATGTGTTGCTCAATCCTATCCTTAACAATTCCTTCCGTTAATTTACCTGTGATGCACGTTAAGCTTACTAGCCTATAGTTGCTTGGATCTGCCCAATATCGATTTTTATATAACAGGATGATATTTGCCATTTTCCAGTCCTTCAGAATTTCCCCAGTACCGAGTGACTTTCTAAAAATGTATGTAATTTCTTTGATTTTAGCCTATTTAATCTAAGCAGTTCTTCTCCCTGTTCAATTTTCAAATCACTTAGTACCTCCTTAGTAGTCCCATTTACCACTGGGAGGTTATCTACTTCCTCACATGTGAAGACCTCAGAAAAATGCAAGTTTAGACTGTGTGCCATTTCACAGTCTGTATTTTTTACTTCTCCTTTATTCCTAATGCACTTCACCTCCTCCTTGACAGTTCTTTTACTACTAAAATACTGAAAAAATATCTTTTTATGGTCTTTTAGCCTCCCTAATATTCTTTTTAACGGTTACCCTCTGTGTTTTCATACACCTTATGGTTCACATTGGAATCATTGGTCTCATGTACTTTATACAGCTGTTATTTCCTTTGCAGCTTCTTTTTAAACTGAAAAAATGCAGCTTGTAGGTTCTCAGGCTGAATACCTGTTTTATAGTGGAAGAGTCTGATGTTAACCCTGGTGATCCTCAGCCTAGGATTGTCCATGTAGATAGGAGTATTGCAGATCTTTGACTCTTGCTCTGTTAAGTCATCCTCCCGACTTGTGTTCAATGTCAAGATGAACTAGTGTTGACTGTGTTTATGGTTTAAATACTGCCTCCCTTCTCCTATCTCTAGATCCTAGACTACTTATTATAAGGACTTCAAGGCACAGCTGAGAAGTGGGTTTAAAAGTTTAGTCTTTAAATATAAAGTAACATTTTCCAAATTACAAGTCTTAAATGTGCTAAAGCAGAAGCAAATCAAGGGATTGTGACAATATGACCTGGATAAATGGCAGCTGTTCTTGCTATGAGTATAGGCATCCAGTATGCCTAGGTAACATTCATTCTCTTTCATTCTTGTGTTACACTTCTGAGCTGATTTTTGATCCGTCATGGTCTCTGGATGTTGTTGAAATGGCAGAAACTGCAGGTGTGCCCACATATTTATGATGGACCTGCTCTACCTTACTGCATTTTCTTGGTGGCAATGTTCATTGCCAGTTACATGACTGACAACAACATTGCTTGTAACATCATAATTGTAGGTACTGCTTTAGATGGTGTTGTGATAACACTGGCACCCAAGTTTCAGGACATATAAAAATAACTTACATATGACTAATCAAGGGAAAGAAATATTAGACAGTTAGGGCTTTTTACTTTGTTTTTTGACTAGTGGGTTTTGGTTAACATTTTGTGTTTTTTGTTATGATTTTGTGTTGTTTGAATTTTTTTATTACATTTTGCAGAGATATTCCAACACTTGAAACTAGTTATTATGATTTATGTAGTTGTTGAGTCAATTTTTGTAATGTTATTTTCTTGTTTTGGTTTAGTTTTTTTAAAGTAGTTTAAAAATGCTTCTGTCTTTTACCAATGTTATCAGTGTTCTCGTGAGAACCACCATTTTGTGGTGCAGTATGTTGATTTGTGACAAGTGATGTCACTGTCATGATGACATACAGTAAAAGGCTAATGTCTACTGTTTGCTTCTTAGTATAATGATTATCTTTTTTGAATTTTCAATTATTATTTAAGAGTTTTGTTGAATTGGGAAAAATATCTAATTGAATTTATGGTTACAAGTTCAGCTTGTTTTTTGACTTATATTAATACTCCAGGGGTCAGATTTATACAATTTGACAGGAGAACTTGCATATATTTACAGCAACACTGACCATCCTTACACATTTCAGAGAAACTGGGAAATGAAAACACCCTAGATCAAGTAGGGAAATGCAGCCAAACCAGCTAAATGACAATTCACCCATATAATATCACAGCACCATTATTATAGTGTGATGGCAAACATATTAAAGTTTAAAATTGATGAAGTGATGTCTAGACTGAATTTTAGTTCCCTTTTAAAAGGGCCAATTCTGCATATTTGTACTGAAGGACTTTTTTTTTTTTTGTCAGTTTATGTTGGCTATCTCATGTTATTTCTCTGGGAACTACTGACAGGTCAAGAATATCTTAGCCAAGCTTCCCTCCATCAAGCTTGCTGTGCTGGAAGCAGTTAACCGACCGGAGCGACACATCATTCAGTTTTGGTGTGACTGTACATACATAAAACAACATGTTTTTCCTAATATAAAAAGGTAATTTGCAGCAGTGGATGGTTTTCCTAACATGATTGGAACAATTAATAGCGCTCTTATCACCTAGTGAGGGTATCTCACAAACCAACCATGTTGTAATATGATAAATTTTAGCATGATGTGAAACCTATGAAATTCATTCTTAGGTGGAGTATTTAGCCAGTTTCCCACATAGAGTGCAGTGTCAGGACATTTCATACAAAGAATAAGGTATACTACATATATAAACGGTGCGTATGCACAAAAATGTTGCATGCAAACATTTCCACACTCAAGTCATAATGTATAAAACCTAAACTTGGTGTAAAGCCACGCACATTTTCATGGTAGCTCAAACCCTGGCGTACGCAAGTTCTCTGCTCGGTTTTGCAAACTGGCAGCATCCAGCATCAAAGCAGTGCTACTGTTCCTGTGTGGTTACTCTTTCTTTTTTAGATCCACATCCCTGACGCGGCTTTATCATATACACTGAAACTAACTGCATATTGTTTATTAGTTTAAGGCATCTGATTGTAATTAACCTGTAACAATATAATGGTCCACGGAATTGCCAAAGTATTCTAAATACCATAGCTGCTTTAGCGTTGTTACTCTCACTGCACCTTGTTTTTCTTCTTTCAGCTGCTCCCGTTAGGGGTTGCCACAGCGGATCATCTTTTTCCATATTACATTGGCTGATTGGAAAGAGATTTATCGGGATACAGCATCAAGCACACGCTGCCTCAGCCATGCTGCCTATCGAACTGCTCTCATACGGCAAACGCTTCAGAGCCTTTCCTCGCGGTTCAGAAACAGTTTCATCCCAAGAACTATAAACACATTCAATCAGTCCATCAAGTACTCTTTGTAGAACTGTTTGTACTTATTAGTACAGTTACCTCACTGCAAACTAGCAATACAGTTATAATATTGCACAACCTGAGCCATTTTATAAATCGCGTATTTATATATGATGACGATATCATTTTTAAGATGAAATAGAGCAAAATATGTTTATTATATTATACAGATAAAAGTCGAAGGTCGCACACGGCAAAGGAAGCATCTTGCGTGAGGCAGGAACAATCACTATGCCACAGTGTTCTCATGTTTAATAACATGCTTTAACTCCTATCATCATGAAAATGATATCACGTATACATCTCAGTATTTTAATTATTCAGAGAGTCGTAATATTACGAATATAATGGATTCTGTGTCCTGTCGGAGGAAGAAAAAGCTCGGAAGCACGTAGTGATTCACACACATAGAACACATAGAAGATCAAATACAAAACAAAACATTTAACGTGCTACTTTAGTTACAATGGGATTTAAGAAAAGAGTAAATTAAATGATTTTATGATGAAGTTTCTGATGTTCTACTTTAATGACGAAATAAACTACGTGATTAAAGTGGAAATTCCAAGATTAAAGTTGACATTTCGTGCTTTTTTCCCACTGTGCGCCTATCTTTTTTTTCTCTGTACCCTAATAAGCTTTCATATGGCACTCAGACGGTGGGCTACGACTCGCCTTTTCCCACTGAGCAACTTGGTGAATTTGAGCTTTCGAGTTTCTCCGACACTCTATGTCACTCAATCAACTTCCTTTTGTTGTTTATATCACTTTTTAAACCAACAAATAGTACATTTTTCCTTGCCTCCACCTGGTATTCGCTAAAATTATTTTATTTTCACCCGTGCTTTTGCCATTGTTTTTTCACAGAAGGCTAAGCTTAAGGGCAATTTATATTGATTTGCATATTCAAAGAGACATAATTCTGGGAGGAGTTGGGGCGGGACAGCACGCGCGTGCACGTGCGTTACTTTTCACGCTGACCGGGGTTTATGTAGCGGAAGAATGTAGAAGTTGGTGAACGCACAGATTTATGAATCTGGATTTTTTTGTGTATACGAACATTTCCACTTTAGTGCTTACACCATGTTATAGTGTGAATTCTACACACGCACTTATGCATGAGGCCCCAGGTGATTGCGGATGACCTTGGCCGCTTGTAATTGCTAAACAACAAGTTCTTGATGCAGAAGAAGTCACAGACAGTGAGAAAGTAACATAAGTAATTTACTGTAATTGTTTTGTAATTTAAACAACAGAGGTAAGCATGCATGAAAGCATACAACCATTAGGAAGAAGAAAAGGAGAAGAAGGTTGGGAGCTTGCGTTGATGGCGCATTGCCTTAGTGGCTCCCACCACATGACAAATGTGGATGAAGACTTCAGACCTGACAGCAGGTGTGGTTATAAAGCAGCTTTATTTCGCAGAGTCACAGTGAGAAGAGTTTCAGAAAAGCAGACAATCAAATATACATGACAGCGTCAGGGCTCTTCTAAACCCCGTCTGTTGGGTGGGGCAAGTTTTTATACCCCTAGAATGTGTGATTTAATATCATTATGAAATGCGACAGTCAACACATTTATTATACACAATCCTTGAGCCCCTTCAACGCCCATTGTAAAACTTGATTTCTTGGCCCCGTTTGTTATGGCGTTCAGATGTAAGCTAAGGGAAAACGTGATAAGGCAGACTCATGTGTGGAATGCTCAGACCTTGAGTCCTTTGGACAAATATTATTCTGTTTTGCTCAGCAAAGCATGCTTTTAAATCAGACATGAATTAGTACAAGGGAACGAAGAGAACATTCATTTTCCACATTCCCCCCTTTTGAGCAAACAAAAAATATTTGATCAAGGGAAAGTTGAGTGGGAAAGGGTAGGAGAGGGGGATGGAGTGGAGTGGAGTGGGCAGAGGAGTGTGGGGTGGCTGTGCTGATCTGAAGCATTTTTTCTTTGTGTAAAAAGTAAGCCTTTGCCATAGGGGCAGTAAAATACTACAATGTATCTTATCAAGGAAACCATACAGCAAGCTACAAGCAGGAGAACGATAAAAGCAACTGTAAGAGAGATGAAAACTGACTTAAGCCATTTATCCAGGTTGAGTGGAGGTATGTTCTGATTCAGGACCCACAACAGTGGCTAAAGCTAAGCTAAATGAGCCACCAGAAACTTACAAACAGGAACAAAGCACAAGAAGTCCCCGGCGACTTGAAAATAAATCACCCTAAAATGTCCAAATATTGCTGTTCTTATAGCTGAAAGTGCATACAATTTTTACTATTATGTTCTAGAAAATAATCTATAGGAAGAACAAAATCCAGCTTTCTTTCAAACCTTGCTTTATATAGCATCTTTCATACAGTACAGGCCAAAAGTTTGGACACACCTCCTCATTCAATGTGTTTTCTTTATTTTCATGACTGAAGGCATCAAAACTATGAATGAACACATGTGGAGATATGTACTTAACAAAAAAAGGTGAAATAACTGAAAACATGTTTTATATTCTAGTTTCTTAAAAATAGCCACCCTTTGCTCTGATTACTGCTTTGCACACTCTTGGCATTCTCTCGATGAGCTTCAACAGGTAGTCACCTGAAATGGTTTTCACTTCACAGGTGTGCCTTATCAGGGTTATTTAGTGGAATTTCTTGCTTTATCAATGGGGTTGGGACCAGCAGTTGTGTTGTGCAGAAGTCAGGTTAGTTGGATAATCATTTATTTTTCAACAGGACAATGACCCCAAACACACCTCCAGGCTGTGTAAGGGCTATTTGACCAAGAAGGAGAGTTATGGAGTGCTGTAAATGGTCATGAAAATAAAGAAAACACATTGAATGAGGAGGTGTGTCCAAACTTTTGGCCTGTACTGTACATTTATCAGTCCATCCATTTTCTAACCCGCTTCAGTTCAGGGTCATGGTCATCTGGCACCTATCAAAGTTGTGGGCACTGGAACCCTTGAACTGGATGCCATCATATCACAGGACACACTCATTCACATGTCCATAAAGAAACACCAGGGAAAAGTAAATTCTCCAGTTAACCCAGTTTTTACATCTTCAGGATATGGCAGCAAACAAGAATACCACAATCAAGGGTGCCATCTTTTGCAATGTGAGACGTGAATCCAAGCAGGCAGTCCCTCAACTTTAACAGCGTGTGGTGTCGACAGCAGAACTTGGAATGGTCCTCTCCACCAAGGGTGATGCCAATGTTTCCTTCGAGTATCTCTAACCAGAATCCAGGTTCCTAACGGAATCGGGGAGTCCTTTGATGGAGGACTAGCTCTCCAGGCCTGATTCACCTGCTTGTGGACTTCCTTCAGAGAAGCTCGGAGACCTGTAAGACTGGAAAGAAGATCATTGTCCACAGTATGCAGTGTAACATTACCTATGACCATGCGACTAGCATGGGCCGTCCGGTCAGAATTTCGAATGACGACAGCCCTAACTGCAGATGTGTTCTTCCCCTTAATCCCATCAAGGCCAGGGGTAGAGCATCAGGCCAAGTTAAATTTGTTTACTCACAGATTTTAGCCAATTTAGATTTCAAGGTACCATTGCATCGTTCCACAATACCTCCACTCTGGGGGTGGTATTTGCAATAATGATGCACATTTATCTGAAGCCAAGTAGTCAATTCATTTATAACGGAATTTACAAAGTGTGTGCCATTATCTGTCTGCAATTTCTGTGGTATTCCCCATCTTGGAATGATTTCCTTTATCAAAGCTTTTGCCACAGTTTTAGCATCATTGTGTTCAGAAGGGAAAGCTTCCACCCATCGGGAGAACACATCGACAATTACAAGACAATAATGGTAACCTTTAGACGGAGTTAGTTCAATGAAATCCATTTGGAGGTGTTCAAACGGACCCATTGGATTAGGTGTAATGGCGGGACTTACCTGGGTGCCCTTTCCTACATTAAACTTTTGACATAATGCACAGCACCTGCAGAACTGCTCTGCATACTGTATGTAGAGAAACTTACAGCTTCCCAATGTTTTTCAACATCTTGAACCATGGCATCCTTTCCAGCGTGATCCAGGCCATGTGCAATTTTTGCCATACCTGGAAAGGAAGCCTTTGGGAGGAAAGGTTTGTTAGTTTGCTTATGGGTCCAGACTCCATAAGAGAGGGACCCTTCTTTGGACCATTTTCTCTTCTCTGTGTCCATGGCTGCACTCTGTAAAGAAATAATTTGATTATCAGTGTCCTGATCATTTCTCTGTTGGAATAAAGAGATTGGTGTGTTATTATACGCAGCCCATTTAGCAAAATAATCAGCTAATTCGTTTCCTTTGCTGAACAGGATCCTGTTTTCCTGTGTGAGCCTGACATTTAACGATCGCTAGTTTTGATGGTTTAGTTATGGCCTCTAAGAGGGATTCTACTAGTTTTTGATGCTGAATGGGCTTGCCAGTACTGGTCTTGAATCCCCTGAGTTTCCATAATGCCCCATGATCATGGCAGACTCCAAAAGCATATCTAGAATCAGTATAGATAGTTACAATTTTTCCCTCTGACAACTGACAAGCTCGAGTGAGAACTATCAACTCAGCTGCCTGCGTGCTTAAACTTGAAGAAATTTGGTTTGCTTCCAGCAGGTGGTCACCTTTGACCACTGCATAGCTGGTTGAAGGTGTTCCATTTTCCAATCGTAAAGAACATCCATCCACAAAAATTATCTCCCCTGTTCCTAAGGGTGTTTCCTGTAGGTCTGGTCTGGGTTTTATAACATTAGTTATTTCATCATGACAGTTGTGAGGCTCCCCTTCCTTTTCAGTTGAAAGAAGAGTAGCTGGATTTAAGGTGGAGCACCTTTCTATGGTAACGTTTGACAATGTACAGAGTACATTTTGATAGTGTATTGCCCTAGCAGTAGTGAGATGTGAGGTTTGTAGCCTATACTAAAATGGAGTGTACGGCGTGAGGCACTTTTACCACTAGGGGGCTCATGAGCACTATATCTGTACTGGCTAGCACGGCCTCTGTTGTGGCTGCTACAGCTCTGAGACAGGTTGGAAGTCCCGTAGCCACTGGATCCAATTTTGTCGAAAAATAGGCTATCGGCCTTTGTTTTTCTCCATGGAGTTGTGCAAGAACTGCATTCATATATCCCCCCTTTTCGTCTACGAACAGAGTGAATCGACGAGAATAGTCAGCGAGTTCCAAGCGCAGGCGCAAACAGGAGTGCACTTTTTTTTTTTTTGTTAAATCACATAGAGCCTTCTCAGCCTGATCATTCCATGCCACCTGACCAGAAAGGGGGAGATCAGGGGTGTTCGCTAAAGTTTGCAAAGGCTGTGCTCTTTCAGTGAAGTTTAAAATCCATTGCCGGCAGTATCCTAGAATGCCTAATACAGACGTAACCTGTTGCTTTGTAACAGGTCTAGGAAGATTTTGAATGGTGTTTATACGGTCGCTAGAGAGAGCTCTTGTTTCGCAAGAAATGTCATGACCTAAATATTTAACAGTTGTTTGAACTAACTGCAGTTTTGTTTTAGAAACTTTATGGCCATTTTCTACTAAAAATAATAACAATTTCTGAGTATCATGTGCACAATCTTCTTCTGTAGTACTACACAACATTATATCATCTACATACTGTATCAATACACTGTCTTTATCTGGCCAAAAGCCTTCTAAATTTTGAATAAGAGCTTGTCCAAATACACAAGGGGCTTCAGTATATCCCTGAGGCATAACGGTCCATGTCTAACGGCGGCTTTGGAAAGTAAAGGCAACCCAGAATTGAGAGTCGAAGTGCACAGGAATAGAAAAGCAAGCGTTAGCAAGGTCAATAACAGAGAAATAACAGGCGGACGGGGGTATTGTAGAAAGAATAGTGGAAGGATTAGGAACAATAGGTGCTCTAGGAAAAACTGCAGAATTAACTTGTCGAAGATCTTGAACAAAATGCCATGAACCGTCAGCCTTTTTAACAGGTAAAATGGGGGAGATGACTGGAGAGTATTTAATTGGAATGATTTCTCCACGTTTCACGAGATCGGAATGTACAGCGGAGATGCCAGCCTCTGCTTCTGGAGACAGAGGATACTGGGTGCGATGCGGGCGGAAGGAGGATTTTGGGTAAATCACCAGTGGCTCACAGTATGCTATCCTTCCATAATCATTTTTCCCCTGGGACCACAGTGCATCGGGAAGTGAAGAAAGCCAAGAGGGATATGAAGTCTGTAATGAAAATGTGGAGAGGGTGGGATGGCATAATGAACGGATTACTGGAAGGTCATCTTAAAGTAAAACCTTAGTTATCAAATGATCTGAAGTATCAAAAATACCCGGAGCAACGTGCAGCCAGTCCGTCCTTTTGAGACATTGTTCCACCCATTCCCCAATTTCGACCCAGCGAACGGTGCTAGATTTGGCTAAGGAAACATGGGGAATCAAACCTCCTAAATAGAAAACACTTTGTGAATATGTAAGGTGAACTGACGCAGCGACTTTGGTGGATGAGAAAAAAAAATGCAAGGGATATGGAGGGTCTCTGGGCTAGTACCTGAAGAGAGAAAAGATTCTAACCAAGGTGTGTCCACTCCAGCAGGGAAATACTGGGCAGTACAGTGGAGGGTGTTGGGGACTTGCAAGTGGGGAAAAAGACATGAAGGAAAAGAGTGTAGGGCTTTAAGGAGAATGGTGTGTGAGGAGATGTTCAGGGTCCAGGCTGCAAAAGAGGGCTTAGTGTGGGGGGAGGTTTGGCACAGGAGTTTAGGAATAGAACAGTAAAACCCTTGTTTGGTTAGAGAAATAGAGAGGGAGAGCTTAGTCATCAGATCCCTTCCTAACATATTAACAGGGCAGAGCTGATTTAACAAAAAACGGTGCATCAAAGTGGAACCACTGGAATGAAGCTGAACCTGAAGAGGTTTAGACACCAGCAAAACATGTGGTTGTCCAGAAGCAGTAAGCACAGTCAGTGTATCTTTCGAGGTAGGAACCTCCTTCAGTGAAAAAGTGGAATGAGTAGCTCCAGTGTCAATGAGAAAAGCAGTTTCAGTGCCATTCACCAGCAAAGTCAATAAAGGATCTGTGTCCGCATGGCGAGTGAGCAAAGGCAACTGAAGAGAGTGGCTGGGGGTCCCTGCGAATTCCCAGGACCAAGAAAGATACTCAGGTTTAGGTAAGGGAGGAGGGGGAGGAAGCTGATGTGGGCAATTGCGGCAGAAGTGTTCTGTCTCACCGCACCCATAACAGGCATAAGATGTAGGTGCTTGATCTGAGGGGAGAGGCGGCTGAGCAGACGAAGAATTCGGATTATGAAGCAAAAATCCACGACCTCTCCCCCGGCCTCGCCCCTGTTCTCGGAAAAATCCACGTCCTCCACGTCCTCGGCCCCTGCCTGAGGCGGCTCCACCTGCATATTAATTCATTTGTGCTGCGATTAACTTGGTCTGAGTATCTGACTCTTTTTGCTTAGTCTGTCATTCAGCATGCTTTTAACTTCATCAAAAGTGGCACTTTCCCATCCAATACAGGACGTGCGTACCTTATTTTGGATATCACTTCTGGTCCTGACACAAAAGGAGAAACAGCTGCCTTGGCACGGTCGTCTGGGCTGTGTAAACCAGAATGGTTTGTCATCAAGTCTTGAATTCGGTGTGCCCATTCATCTACCGTCTCATCTTTCTTTTGTTTGGCAGCTGAAATAAGGGACCAGTCAGTGCCCTTTTTATATTTTGCAGCTATTGCAGTTTTCACGGGTTCCCATTGGGCAAGGAAAGGACCCTCATTATTTTGTCCACGAGGCAATGCCTCATTCCACTGCCACTATACTCCATTATGCTGCTCATGGTTGACAGTAGCCCAAGTAGTGCTCAACTTTCTACGTAGCACATGGGTCCACTCGGCCGCACTGGGTTTGTATATGTTTTCTAGCTGCTGCACTTGTTCCACAAACTTCAACCCACCGATTACCTTAGGATCAAGCAATTCAGACACTACATCTTTCAGCTCTTGAATATCCCAGTTACGCTGTATCATTACAGTAGTGGGGTTATCATTTCCTGGAGGAGGGGCTTCACTGATATTGTTCATCAAAGGAAGCATCAGTAGCTGGGGTATCAGTAACCACAGGAGCCGTTGGGGCAATGAGTGAATGTGGCAGTGGAAGGGGTTGTGGGTAAAGTGTTGGGGAAGAGAGCACGGGATATAAAGGGTCTTTTTTATCACTTCTTTTCCTCCTTCCTTTAGACTGGGGTCCCGAATCAGCCTGCACTTTCTGTAAAGCTATAAGCAGCTCTTCCTTTTCCTTTCTAGTCTTAACTTCGGCAGCTAAAAGCTCATTCCTTTTCTGTGCTGCTTCCAACGTACGGTCTTTAATAACCAATTCCCATCTGTCATACATATCCATCCGATAAAGACCTCCATTACAACAACCCTGTGTATTTCTGCACAGTATCTCATTCATATCTCCGGGTCCTTCCACTGGCCATCTACCTCCACTGTCCTTATTCCACTTCCTACATGCCTTTTTAAAATCTAATCCTGTCTTAATTTCAATGAGCTTTCTAGGGGACCCGCTTTTCGATCCCGACAGTGCACCAGGAGCCTGGTGATCCCCCGAAAATAATCCTTCTAACATTAGGTTTTTAGGACTCTGGGGGGACTGTTTGACTGGCTTGCTGATTGTTTTTTCCATAGTGAGCGGCAGGATATCAGAGAAAGTGACTCAGCCCTTGATAAACCCCGTTCCACCCGCCGTCCGCTCCTATCCCTGGATTACAGCTTCAGGTGACTTCGTGTCCGTTTATTCGCAACAGCAGAATCCTACATCAATACGCCCCGTGGAGTCTGGGATATGGAGGTTTTTACCCCGATCCCTTCATCAGACAGTTTGTATGCGTCAATCTGCTGGGGTATTGTCTCCGTCACCTTAGCAACCCGTTGAGACAAGAGTATAACTAGACAGTGGATGAAAAACTCAACCTCCCGTTTATTTAGACACACATTCTCTAAATACGCCCTTTCACCCCCATTCCTCTAATTATTATAGGAGCGTGCCACTCGCCCCTTTCTATACCACATCACAAGGGGTGACTAGCTAACATTCACACTGTGCTGTATTCCGTAGGCTCCCAAAAGCCACTTTCCGTGAGTCCCTAGAACCCTCCTATGGGTTTGATACAGTATGCTCTCTTATTCTTTATTTTGCATATGCTTTCTATTCTTTTTTCTTTCTATATTCGTATTACTTCCGGCACACCAGTCAAACTAACGGGAATCCCCCGATCTACTCACCGTGACTCCGTCCACCTGCCTGGAAATGCCCGTCAAGTCGTGCCTTGTATCGGCTAGGAGGAGGTCAGGGACTCCCCACACAGGAAATGCCCAAGGCAGGCCAGTCCTAACTTTTACCGAAGCTGGATCCGATCCGGCCTTTTTCAGAAAAGCAGACAATCAAATATACATGACAGCGTCAGGGCTCTTGTGAACCCCGTCTGTTGGGTGGGGCAAGTTTTTATACCCCTAGAATGCGTGATTTAATATCATTATGAAATGCAACAGTCAACACGTTTATTATACACAATCCTTGAGCCCCTTCAACGCCCCTTGTAAAAATTGATTTCTTGGCCCCGTTTGTTATGGCGTTCAGATGCAAGCTAAGGGAAAACGTGATAAGGCAGACTCATGTGTGGAATGCTCAGACCTTGAGTCCTTTGGACAAATATTATTCTGTTTTGCTCAGCAAAGCATGCTTTTAAATCAGACATGAATTAGTACAAGGGAACGAAAAGAACATTTATTTTCCACACAAACCACCTGGAAGAGATGACAGAAAAACAATATGCATAATTCAGTTAGGTCACAATCAGGCTTGGAAGCTTTTGCACTAGAAATAAAGTGAAAGCAAAGTGTACATTTGAATGTTTGCTCCAGAAGCAATTAAAGAAAAGTTTAATTCATTACAGTGTAGATGGTGGTATTCACATTGAGAGAAGTAAGTAGGAAGAAAAAAAAGTAGGAGATTTAAGATTGCAGGTTAAATCATACAACAGATAGTAACAATATGTGAATAACAGTGGGACAGTGCACCAGGTATGTGACTATACTGGAACTGAAAAACTGATTGCAAATATTGGGGGTGTCATATTTAGTCTAAATTTTGAGTTCATTTAAAAGAGTATTATTGAATTAATGAGAGTTAGTAAGCAGAAAATGGCATTCAGACAGAAATCATTAGGCACATTCCGGGACACAAATTTGGTCCTAATATTAGGAGCAGGACTAACAGCATTTTATCAATTTTCCCAAACAGAAAATTTCAAAATTAATGAGAGTTGGTAAGCAGAAAATGGCATTCACATAGAGATCATCAGGCACATTCAGGGAGAGGTGGACTGTTTTGGAAACAGATTTGACAGAGACGGAATAATATTCTTAACAAATCTTGTATGTCATGTGATTGCTTCATTAAGATGCTTTGCACTGTTAGCTGAAATTAAAGTGCTGTTAGCATTATGTTTTTTGGCCACAGTGTAAATGTGGCTTTACAATATTGATGATTTACATATGTCACAACCAACTGTTCGTCAAAATTTGCCCCAAGCACTGAATGTCCTCACAACACATGAAGTAATGTATAAATCAGTATTTTTCTCCTCTATTCCATGTAAGGTAATGTTAAAGCAAGCTGTATTCATGCAAAACACTGGTTTTCCTGGAGTTGTTGATGTGATTGATTGACCGCACATATTCATCATTGCCCGAAACTGTATGAGCATTTACAGTATATTTGAATAGCAAGGAGTATCATAGTATCAACACACAGGTGGTCATGAATACAAACTGTATTGTAATAGCCAGCATATTACCCAGAACAAAGGGTAAAATAAATCCACCACCTTCAGAATAAGAGTAACTCTGTATTGTGACACTCTGACATCCATTACCAGGGCAGATCCTTCCTAGTCAAATGATGTAATGGTGCTGCAGTGCCTGTAAAATGAAGAATAAATTTGTGATACTCCCCACCATCTCCAGGAAATATTGCAGGCTTCTGAGCTTAGTCAGAATGGGGTAGTCACAAATAAAGCTGGTTTTCTTAGGATTCATCTCCACAACTCAAGTAGATAGTACATGATCAGGGAAGGTTAATTGGGTTTATGCCAGGGTCAGATGTAATGTAAATTTCAGAATAGAGATTTCAGATCCTGAAATGGATCTGTCTGGATTCTTGAACCTTCTTTTCTACCTCACCATTGTGCTCAATGGGGAAAAAAGCATCTAGGTAGGCCATTTCAAAAGAGTCCTAGACCTGTTGGTTACATTTGACAGCCTGCCATAAGCTCCACACAGGATCTTTTTGGGAAAAGCTGAATACTCTAAACTCAAAGGATTTAACTCAATAATAATAATAATAAATGTACAATAAATGTATAATAAATGTACCCCTTCCCTCAATGAAAAGGATGACATTGTCTGACCTTTTTGAGCCACCCAGCTTTGTCCAAAGTCCAAACAGTGTGACAGCATTGAGAAATCTGACATGGAATGTCTAGGAACAGGCTCCACTGATGGTGTTAAATGGCTCTTGTTATGGCACATAATGTCATCAACCCAACAATATGTAAGATTGTGGCATGCTATCAACAGTGACAAAAGCCTTAATGATTAACTAGCCTCAAAATCTACTTAGAACAGTTAGGACTTTTGCCTGTATTTTTTACTTTAATTTCTGGCATGTGTTTTGTGCTTTGGTGATTTAGTGTTTTTTTGATCTATTGATTATTGAAAATAACTTATGTGTAAAAAGTGGTCACTTCCAAACTGAAATATAGACAAAAAAGAGCTTACCAATGAGTCAATTATTTGTACAGTTAGGTGTTAATTGAACATCTGTAGGTCAATCTTCTGCCAGTGTTATACAACTTACATATACAATATAAAAAGATTAATGTTGAGATTCCATGGGTGCTATTATCTTCCTCCTCCAAAATTGCCCATTCTTCTTCTTCTGTGTTTTCTCTACAGTTCCCTTAGTGAAATGCTGTCAACTGCTGCTGACAATAAACATTATGTCATTTTTCTAAAAGTGAAAGTGTCAGACAGAAAAACAAATTCATAAAATCTGATGTGACCAGCACGTCTTTGTCCATATTTACAAAATGAATACAGAGTACAATGTGAAATTACCAGAATACATGAAAGATGCAGTAGCAATGTGTATTAGAACATTTAGAATTTTAAAGCTGAAAGCTCAAAAGTCTTTAAAAGTCTTAAATATGTGTACCAACTTTTGTGAACTTCTGACCAGTGTTTTGGCAATTGTTGGTATCACCTTTAAAAACTTTCAGCTTTTAAAGTGTGAAGTTGAATAGTTGAGAGTTAATAAGAATTGGTATTTTAATTGTCCATTTATATTGTCCTTAACATTTTTACCACAAACACACAAACATACTGTACATCTTAAAACAATGTTTAAGATGTGTTCTAGGGATGTCAAAATATATTTTTCCATGAAGATCCAAAGTCAAATTTATTAATGAAATCAATACTACATCCTCATATGAAATACGGGGGCAAAATACTATTTTGTTTAGTAAATATGTTGTATATATTGGAACACCATATCAAGATACTTAATAGGTTTAAAGATTAGCAGTATTTTAAATAGAATGTTTTTAGAATTAGAGCACAGATAACCATAAACACTAAAATGAACTGCGTGCATAGGAAAAAAAGAAAGACTCAAAGCAAGCTTAATCAACCCTGTTAAAAAAGTGTGAACAAACCTTTCAACTTGTAGTAGACAAAGGAGACAGATGAAATGTGGAGTATTGTGTCACTCATGGTGCATATTATTAAGCTGTTATATTCAGGAACAGCATACAGTGTTTAACATCTACTAAAATGCTTAGATTAAATCTCTTTTTGCAAGAATATATTCAAATCACTAATCAAACAGCTTATCTAGATGCCAAATGACAAAGCAAAATAAGAGCACCCTCAGATCTGAATCTGAATTTTATTTTACTTAATTACTTTCATATAAATAATATTAACTATTGCATTTTTTAACCTACAAAACTTCTTAGTGTGATCAAAAATGTGTTGCCATTTATTTACTTTCCTTACAACTTTGTAGCTTTAAATTATTTTTAAGTTGTCCTGTTGTAATTTTCAATATAAATGGGTTATAGTATTTAACAAGAAATTGTTTTCTTTCTTCCAGAATCTGAAAAAATCAAGAATCATGAATGGAGAAGTGCTTAAAACATTGGCACATCTTACAGATCTGTACATTTCAGACAGCAAACATGGAAACGTGAATACTGCTTGTTTATTAACCATTTGCTTCTTTTATAGCTTGACTTTGAGTACCCTCCTTTTCTTTGCTCTGTTCGTGGTCTCGAAGTACAGCATTGTTGTCTCCTTGGTTGTTCCCTCAGCTGTTGCAGTTATTCTGTCTGGAATACTGTTTTCATCAAAAACAGCAAGATGCATCAGTGTGCTTTTTTTTCTTTTCTTTGGTATACATAAGAGCAAGGATATCTACCTAAAATTTGGGAATGCAGTGGTAATTTTGTGGAATGTAACAAATATACTAAATAACCTTAAAGCTCTTGCAGATACATTGATGTGCAATTTAGAAGTACAGAAGAATTTTATAAATGTTTCTCTTATTGCTAAATATGAGGGGCTAATCAAATGGATATTCCAGGCATGGAAAGCATCTGTGGAAATGGGAATAATGGTTATGAATGTTGATATGAAAGGGAAAGTGACAATTTCTTCAAATTCCTGGACAGAAAAATTTGATGCATCTAAGGACAGGCTAAAAATATTTGCTCAGAATGCATTATTTGTTTTAGAAATGATATCCAACATTGCCAACATTTTCCAAAAAATGTTTTTTGCCTTGAGCAGCCTTTTAGTTCTAATTCATTTAACAATGTACTTGAGAAAATATTTAAACAACAAAGAGTTTGAGAATATATATATCACAAAATGGTTCATGGACTTTGATGAGAAGGTAAAGGCAGCTGGAAAGCCCCATGTTCTTCCACTTACAGAAAAGGAGAAAAAAACCTATATTACGATTAACTTTTCCAGCCTTTCAATCAAAAGTGTGAAAACAATGATAAAGTTTTTTATTCCTGTGTTCATAGACATAACCACCTGGCTTTCCCTTATGGGGGTTGATTATTTTCTCTACTGGCTCATTCTAAGGACAAATGTCTATTTTTGGACTTTTTCACCAATTGATGTTCCTTTGTGGTCTCCAGTAAAAGTAAGTATTATTAGGTCTATGCTAGAATAACTTAAGATGGTTTAAAAGTTGTGTTTATGTTTTAATCTTGTGCAGTAGATACACTAGCAAACAAAAAAAACAATAAACCAACAAAAGATTTCAAGCAACAGGAGGAAAAAACATGAATTGTCAGGAAAACAAACAAATCTGTGAAGCATAAACAGAGTTTCATAGATATTAATTCCCATAGATTAACCAAAGAAGGACAAGTCAATGATTAAGAAAATTAGAACCTTATTTGTACCCAGGAAAAAAATCGGTCTTTTTACAGGAGCTCTTTCAATAATAAATACAGTAAATACATAGATAAGTAAATATATGTACTGTTCAAAAAATTAAAGGAACACTTTTTAAAGAGTATAGCATCCAGTCAATGAAACTTATGGGATATTAATCTGGTCAGTTAAGTAGCAGAGGGGGTTGTTAATCAGTTTCAGCTGCTTTGGTGTTAATGAAATTAACAACAGGTGCACTAGAGGGGCAACAATGAGATAACCCCCAAAACAGGAATGGTTTAACAGATGAAGGTTTTGACATTTTTCCCTCCTCATCTTTTATTACTGTTTTTTCACTAATTTTGCATTTGGCTACGGTCAGTGTCACTACTGGTAGCATGAGGCGATACCTGGACCCTACTGAGGTTGCACAGGTAGTCCAACTTCTCCAGGATGGCACATCAATACGTGCCATTGCCAAAAAGTTTGCTGCGTCTCCCAGCACAGTCTCAAGAGCATGGAGGAGATTCCAGGAGACAGGCAGTTACTCTAGGAGAGCTGGACAGGGCCGTAGAAGGTCCTTAACCCTTCAGCAGGACCAGTATCAGCTCCTTTGGGTAAGGAGGAACAGGATGAGCACTGCCAGAGCCCTACAAAATAACCTCCAGCAGGCCACTGGTGTGAATGTCAAAAACAGAAACAGAGTTCACGAGGGAGGCCTCAGGGCTCGATGTCCTCTAATGGGCCCTGTGCTCACTGCCCGACACCGTGGAGATCGATTGGCATTTGCCATAGAATACCAGAATTGGCAGGTCCACCACTGGCACCTGGTTCCTGCTCACACTGAATTAGTATGCACCTTATGGTCCATGATGTCAAAGCCACACTGACAAAAAACAGAGACATAGGTGTATATATATAGGAACACTCAATAAAACTGAATAAAAAATTCAAGTGACAATGAGATACCAAGAAGGCAGATACACCAGCATTTGTGTGTCAGCTTTTATCCCTCCAGATCAGAGAAAATCCAGTTTCATTGTCTCAAAATACAACTCGCATCTACAGTTATTCCCAGTTTCAAATAAGAACTAACAGCATCAGATCTGGGGTTTTGGGGGTGGGTTGTATCGTGATTGTGACTGAAAGAATATATGCGAGAAAAAAAAATGCTAACTTTTACAAGTACTATAAATTTACACCATCTGTTACAGATGCAAATCAAATGTATGTTTTTATTGTATATTATTAACAATAAGAGCAGCTCACTACTCAAAATGGCAAATGTGCACGGGAGCTGGTTTCAAACACGTGACCACTGGATTAAAAGTGAGCAGTTCTTACCACTGCACCATGGAAGCTGTCGCATTGCACTTGCAGCTATTGTGAAAGTGTTTATTTGATATTTGGACTTCAGTCTTCACACATTATACAGTTTATGTCTACATTTTGTCATTTACTACTAAAACATGAAAAACGTTTTTGTGTTTACATAGATTGTTGTAGACACGGAACACACATGAAAGGCAAGGGTTCCAAACAGTGATCTATTATTTCTCTTCTACATCTCCAGCACTTCACTCCAAGATAATCAAGATTCAAGTTGGGAGAACCTTTTGCCCTTTCTGCGGCGGTGGTGGGGATGGTATAGCAGGCTGCTTGCTGCTTGTCTTGATCGACACATTTACAAGACAAGAGACGTGGATGGAGAGGTGCAAAGGGATTTAAGGTGGGCCCGATTTATGAGTTTTTTTGTAGGCTTTGGTAATTTGAGTGTTAAATACACTAAAATATCTTTGCAAATTCTGTAAATTATCATGGCTTAGGAGAGTGGTGACATGTTACTGGTTGTTTGGACATGCAAGTAAGAATTTCACTGTACTCTGTACATGTGACAATTCTACTACTACTACTAAGATATAGTTGTTTTTTTTTTTTTTAAACATATAGCGGCCACCGTTTCTCACAGACTTTAATGCAACAAGAACCTTCTTACCTGGATCCTGTACTGTCTGAAGCAGACAGTGAAAAGAAAAGATGGGACTGGGAAATGGAAGTAAACAGAAACAAAAACAAGGATGGGTCAAGATATGTGCGTCAAAGCCAAAACGTCATTCAAGTATGAAAGTCAAAACTCACGCAAGGTTTGCTATTGAAACATCAATAGCATTCACTATAATCTAATAAGGATTCTTTCAAAAAACCTGGCCAGTAATGACACTGACCGGCCAGTGTAAATACTTTCACATGCAATGGTCTCAAACTGATGCTGCTTGTTGCCAACCAAAACCCAAAATGGAGACATGTATTTCAAAACCAAGATGGTATCATGACAGAATGATAAATAATAAATAATTAAATATTACTTTCTTAATATGTAATGTGTGTACTGAATGAAACAAAAGTAAAATATGAATCTCTATAATGCAAAGATTAAGTAAAAATTTAAAGTGACCACTAGAAAAATTGAAGGAGAGAAAAAAAAAAATTAAATTGCTTCTTAACAAGCTCCAGATTCATGACAGAGCCATTGGAATGTAACAACTACATTGAATGGAAATTGGATTGTTACAATAATCCTTACAAAATAAACATACTTTAATTACTTGAATTTCTTTATACACATGTAGATAATGTAAACACATTGAATAATTAAACTCACTGCTGACAAATTTTCAAAACTACCCAAGAGTACATTTGGAGGCGGCATGCTGATGAAATAACAAGTGAAATATTGTTCAAAATTTTCTTCCCACAACTGAAAAATGTGATATCAGCTCCTATTGGTTCCTAGGAAAACAATGTTTCTTTTTTAAACACAAGAGAGAAACAAGAAAAGATGAAATACTCAGATGTACAAAAATGGTATTGGCTGCTTAGATTTAATCTAGAGGGAAAAAAAAATGCCATATTAACACTGGATTATAAAGTAGATCTTGTTTTCTTTCCTTCTTACACTGTAAACCAACAAATTAGAGTGTGAGCAGAGAAAATGTAAAATTATCAGTTCATAGTATAGTATTACCACAAAATATATGAAAAGGGCCTACCTGTTTGGCTCAGTTGAGATGTACTCCGGCTCTTCCGTGACAGTCCCACAATCGCCACCATTTTGGCACCTATGCTTGAACGTCTCTTCTTGCCCCCAGCACCTACTGAACCCACAGCAGTGTCTGACTGGCTGCCATCGTTCTTTTCCAAGCTGTACATGTCACCTCCAATGCTGGTGCTTTTCGTCATGTTCTTTCCAGGGACTCCCATCTGCCTGTTTTTCATTTTGGATGTAAAGTCACTGGTCAGCCCAAACAAGTGCAAAAGAAAGAAAGAAAGAAAGAAAGAAAGAAAGAAAGAAAGAAAGAAA
>JANRMT010062843.1:4208815-4245166 GCA_026402145.1 Polypterus bichir lapradei
CGGCAATGTCAGTAAACATATACTCAGCCTCCCATCGGTTTTTAAAGGCTCTATTTTCAGAATCAACTTTTCTCTTCGGCATCGTGTGGGCTAGCTTCGCAATAACTTGCAGCAACGTGGTAAGTGTTCTGCAAGGCAGGTGAAGCGCTGCATTATGGGATCTGTAGTTTATTGTGTTACCAGCGCTTCATATACCCGGGCCATTAATAACAATAATACAGTATATAAAATGATCTCGCGGGCCGGATATAATTACACGCCGGGCCGGATGTGGCCCGTGGGCTTTGAGTTTGACTCATATGGACTAAATAGAACTTGAAAAGAAATATTTTTTGGAATGTGATCGCGCAAGTCAGTACATCGAGCCCGCGTGGTATTGTGGTTTTGCTTGTGTGCTTCAGTAAGTTACCGTCCCCTCGGTCTTACTTTTTTACCGTTCATCTAATGAATACACTGAGTATGACTTTACCAAAACAATCATTGATCGCGAATAAAGTATCCATTATTCATGAAGCTTCAATAGGTGAATAGGTGATCTGTCTTTCTGCGTTAACTGCATGCGTTTTCATACGTCTCAAACTAAGGGGATGCGAGGTTAAAATAAATCGAGAAACGCGCGTACATACTTAGTGCATCCCCTCTCGGGAATCGAACCTCGGACGTGGGCGCTACAGGCGACTGCTTTGCTGTCGCGCCACTGCATGTGGTTTATCTATTTGAGCATAGCAGTGTAATTCGGTTTTTGTTCAGCACTCTTTGGAACAGTTACTTTTTGTCTGCGCACTGCGTCAGTTCACGTGAGCCGCTGAATATGGTTTTATATGTCACTCGCTCGCTTCTAATTGTTTCGCTGCCTTCTTAATTATATAATGCATGTTTTCTAAAGCGCGTTTTGTAGCTCTTCCTGGCTTTCTACGTAATGCGTGATTACGTGAGAGGCGTGATGATGTCATACGAACTCCGCCCCTCCAGCTGAACTCCATTACAGTAAATGGAGAAAAACAGCTTCCAGTTATGACCATTACGCGTAGAATTTCGAAATGAAACCTGCCCAACTTTTGTAAGGAAGCTGTAAGGAATAAGCCTGCCAAATTTCAGCCTTCTACCTACACGGGAAGTTGGAGAATTAGTGATGAGTCAGTCAGTCAGTCAGTGAGTGAGTGAGTGAGTGAGTGAGTGAGTGAGGGCTTTGCCGTTTATTAGTATAGATACTCTATAGGTATATAGAGTGAAAAGAAAAGGAGACAGGACTCCAGTGGTGCTCCAGTGTTCCTCACATCCATATCATGAGCACAGACCTTGAGTCTCACATACTGTGGTCTACCCAACTGTGGTCTGTCTATATGTCTGTCCACTTTTCACGAGAGAACTACTAAACGGATTTAGATCGGGTGTTTTTCTATAATTTGCTTGAACATTCCGGTTGATTTTGTGACTTATCTCATTGCGCTATGTATCATAGTTTGCTTGTGGTACCAATTTATTTGCGAGAATCCGAGAGATATGTAGTGGGCTGAGGGGAGGGGAGCAGAGCCCTCCCCAGTCATGTGCTAACCTTGCAGTGTGTTCCTTACCTTCACTTAGCTAGCGAACAAGAGAACTACTTAATGGATTTAGATTGTGTTTTTCTCTGTAATTTGCTTGAACATTCCAATTTATTTTGCAACTTCTCTCATCATGCTAAGAATCATAGTTCGCTTGCAGGAGCAATATATTCGTGCTAATCTGAGACAGAGGTTGTGGGCTGAGGGGAGGGGGATGTGTGATGTTAGGAGTGGGGAGCTGGGCAGGGCCCACCTCACTATTGTTTTTCACTAATACACGGGCGGAGCCACGAAGCACGGCTAATACACTAAAGTGGCATATCAATGTCTATAAAGATAACTGTCCATACACCAAATTTCTACACTCCATATTTCAAAAACAGAGTTACACAAAGCCTGGGGACTGTCCTGACAGCATCAAGCAAAAGGCAAGAAACAACCCTCTTGCATCTCTATGGTAGTCTAATGTACTCACACTTCCCCATGGGTTCAAAATGGTCAATCTGAAATATTAATTGACCACGTCCTTGGGGTGTGATAGAAAGCTGTAGTAGCAGAGAATATTGATGTGGACAGAATGTAAATGTGTAGACTACACACCAGGACTGACTGAGCTTGTTATTGAAGCCAGGTTCCTGTAGCAGTGAGGCAGAAGTACTAACTGTGACATCTACAGTATAATTATCATAAACAAGAAAAATAACAATTACTAAAAGATTAATTATTAACCAAAGAAGCAGTATTTGGAAGAATTAACATTGATGAGCAGTGGTGTTTTTGCATTATGGGCCAGTAGAGTACAGCACCACCAGATGTTAGTTACTTGTCATTTTAAATTTTTTTTTCAGTTTTCCATCATATGCACAAATCTAATTTCTTGTCTAGTTAAACAATTGATTTTTGAAGCTAGAGAAATTGTCTTCATGCCATGTGTTGCAAGCTTTTTTCTGGCTGAAGGGGCTAACCCTGTTGGGCCTGCAATGATCTTGGTGTACTCCTTAGTGTGTGTTTGCACATGTGTAAGCTGAAGTTTGCAGTTTAGCAGTAGGATGCAAAGTCTACAGTCCTTTATTTTTGGCATCAAATTAGGGACTTTTTTTCTTTATTTGCAGATTTTCTACCCCAGTTCAACATTTACTCAGTCAGTGCTATGCAGTGCAAGTCAGTGAAGAGGTGTGAAAATTCAAGTACAATTTTCTCCCTTAAAGGTAGCCACAGTAATACAGATAAAAGAAGGCAAATCAATATCAAGAATACATTGGGCACAAAACATTACATTACAAAACATTATAGGAATTGGGTTGATCGGCATCTTGATTTTCACACACCACTAAGGAGGACTGCCTGACAGGTGTAAATTTGAAAGCCTTACACATTCTCCCTCCACTTTGTGGAATAAAGGCCAGCAGTAAGCTGCCCCTGTTCAAAGAAGCACAGAGTCCTGATGTGAAAAGAATGTTATTTTGTACCTTTTTAAAAATATTATCTAGTATTTATGAATTGATGCACTTGGTTTTCATCTTCTGTGGTGGCATTTAAAATACTGAAGAATTCATATTTGTTATTTTTCTATTTTTGAAATGTTTCAAAACAAAAATTTCACATCTGGATGTACAACCATCATAGGTTTTTGTGGGAGCCATCATTCTGGCTGTATTTTGCGCACCATTGTTTTCTTGTTGCAAGCCTGAGACAGGAGAGAGTCACAATTTGTAACATCACCTTTACGACAAAGTAAAGGTCAGCATCAGGCACATACTAGTTGTGCAAGAGTCTGGACATGTTCAAAACATTCTTGTGGCATAATAAGTAATTTCATCAATGTTTCAGAAGGTTCACTGTTTTTTCAACTATTCTTTGGGTTGGCATATTGTACTTAGTTTTCCAGTTTAAACAGAAACTTTGGTATTTAGCCTGCTAGAATAGTAACTGTGATTTTTTTTGTAACATCCATCTTCCAGTTTTTTTTTTTTTTTTTGCAGTTGTTTACTGTCCTTGCACTGTACTGAAAACAGTATAACATTGTTATATTAATTTTTTGATTGCAAAGTACAATTATGTAGCTGAGTTTGTTCAAGCGTGAATTCTGTGGTCAGTAATAAACCACCTTTAATTATATTATAAAAGAGAGTCACATGTGCTTTGACGTGCTTTGCAAACGCTAGAGTCTGTTGAGAGTTGTCGGTTCGTTCTGTGGTGTGAGATTTAAATAAAAAAAAAATATTTTGCTCTTAAAAACTTGGGTTTTGGTTGCCGCTAAGGAACCGTGTGGGAATTTTTAAAGCTTTTTTTCCCTTTAGAAGGGTTTTTTTTTTTTTTTTGCTTTTTTTTCGCCCGCACAAGAGCAAAAGTAGCTGGGTGTTTGGAAGTGCGCTTGGAAAATTTATTTGTACTTGTACCTGTTCTTGTTATCTATATTTGAATTAGCATCGAGGAGGCAGGGTAGAAAGTAGCAGTAACTGATATCGGCATTTGTAAATAAATAACCGCGTCGTCATAACAGCGATTCCTTAATTTAAAGGAAAAGAAAAAAAGGCCGCGGCTGACTTCAAAGCAGTAAAAGGTGGAAGCTCAGCAGTGCGCAGGTAAGCGGCCTGCGTTAAGACGCTGATCAGGCACAAGGAGCAGTAGGAGCAAATAAGGTAGTAAAGTTTTATTTATTTGTTTATTTTAGATTAAACAGTCCTTAGCGGTCCAGAGGTAGAACAGTTAAATGGGCGACAGCATATTAGTTCATTAATACGGGGGAATACAAGCAGTGCGAGTGAAGAACTTATAAGTAAGAGGAGCGCAAAGTTAGGAGAAGAGACAGAGAAAACTAAAGTTAACCTCATAGAAAGGCAAATAGCAGGCAGCTGAGAGGGAGAACAGTACAGGAGCTTAAGGGGAAAAGGTGTAAAATATCTGTAGCAGATCTTAGTGTTACCATTTAAGTTAAGGAGCAGCTGAAAGAAGAAGAAATTTAATTTTAAGAAAAGAAAAAAAAAAAAGTTAAGGCAGTTTAGTAATCCCAAATCAAATTTTAATAATGAGGCCAGTGCAATGCAAGTCCTGTTGGATGTTGGACTTTTTAGATCATGGGTGTCGAACTCCAGTCCTGGAGGGCCGCAGTGGCTGCAGGTTTTTATTCTAACCATCTTCTTAATTAGTGACCAGTTTTTGATGCTAATTAACTTTAGCCTTAGCTTTAATTAGCTTGACACAGGCCCCTTAGTTGTTTTTTCCTTAATTAGCAGCCGAACACTAATGAGACATAAAACAAGCAGGACATAACCAGCTCACCTGTACCCATCAAACAAAATCTGAAAATAAAGATGAAGGTCTCCGTACGGTTGATCCCTCAGGTTACCAAAACATTTTAGGAGTTCTTAGAAAAAAACAGAATATCAACAGTTTTGGAAATATCTGCTTTGGCAAAAAGAGAGCAGCAACAAGCCATGGAATTGAATAACGGGTTTAATTAAAAGCAAGAATCAGCTTCTCATTAAGGAACTAGTTGGAGTTTGAAGCCCCAATTTAGCTGCTCATCTGTTGGCTTGTTTCATGTCTCATTTCTGTTTGGCTGTTATTTAATGAAGAAAAGAATCAACTCAGAAGACGTAATCCTTAAAAACAGAGCTATTAAAATACGGGGGAAAGGAGTTAATTAGCAGTGAAAACTGGACACTGATTAGGAAAAGGGTTAGAAAGAAAACCTGCACCCACTGCGGCCCTCCAGGCCTGGAGTTTGACACCTGTGTTTTAGATGATGGTTTGGAAGAGCCAGTTGTCTATGAGGGCTACATCTGCAAGAGGTGCCAGCTGATCCAGCACCTCGAGCTCAGGGTCGCTGAACTGGAGGAGGAGTTGGCTGACCTGCGTTATAATAGAGAATTGGCGGACTTGGCTCAGGTGTCCTTTAGAGAGATAGTGTGCACCCCTAAGGTGGCGCAGAAGGAGATCCCAGACCAGACAGGTAGGAATAGGTGGGTCACGGTCACAAGGCGTATGGTAAAGGGTGCACATTGTCCGGGGGCATCAACCCCAGAATTAGAAGTGTCTAACCGTTATCATGTCCTTGCGGAGCTAGACGGTGTGTTGCCTTCTGGGAGCACAGGTGGGAGATCTCTCTGGAAGGGTGGATAGGCTCTTGGCCAGAGCGGGGGTGGATCCACGTTGGAACAAATGACATACATAAGGGCAGTCTGTCACTTCTGCAATCCAAATTCAGAGTTAGGTGCCAAGCTGAGGAGCAGAACTGACAAGGTGGTCTTCTCCGAAGTTCTGCCTGTGCCACGCGCCAGTCCAGGTAAGATTGAGGAGATTAGAAGGGTATAGGTTTATGGGGCATTGGGACTCCTTTTGGAACAGATAGGACCTGTTCCGCCGTGATGGGTTACATCTGAACCGGAGGGGCACCAATGTATTGGGGAGACATATGTGTAGGCTAGTCAAGGATTGTTTAAACTAGGGAATGGGGGGGCAGGGAGTTTAGGACAGGCCAGATTTAGATCTGTACATGGAAGAAAAAACAATGGTGTAGAAATAAAAATGCATAGTAATGCAAATTCTAAGCAAACATGTAAATGTAGAAGGATTAACACATTAAAAAATAGCTTGCCTTAATGCTAGAAGTATCAAAAATAAGGTAAGTGAGTTGGAGTTGTATGTAGCAGAGCATAATTATGATATTATAGCAATAACAGAAACCTGGCTAAATAACAAAGATGGGGATGAGTGTAACATAGAGGGATATACATTTTTTAGGAAGGATAGACAGGACATAAAAGGAGGTGGGGTTGCTGTTTATGCCAAACAGGATTTAAATGTAAGTCATCTTTAGTTGGATGATGAGCCCCATCTTAGTGAGGACATGTGGCTTCGCCTGGAAAATATTAGGGAAATAGGTCTTATTTTAGGAGTGTGCTATAGACCACCCAATTCAGACAGTAATTTCAACACACATCTTTTTAGTAATATCAAAAAGGCAAGTTTACAGGGGGATATTATAGTCATGGGGGACTTTAATTATCCAAATATTAACTGGGATAACCTTGCAGATGGAGGAGTACAAGAGCAGGAGATTTTAGAAGTAATCAGTGACTGTTTTTTAACACAGCATGTTAGAGCACCAACACGGGATGAAGCCTGTCTGGATTTAGTATTCTGTAATAATCAGGATAGAATTGAGGGTGTAGAGGTGATTGAACCACTAGGGTCAAGTGACCATAATGTAATACAATTCTCAGTATTTTGTAAGAGTACAGATGCAAAGACTAAAATTGTTAAGTTGAACTTTGGTAGGGCTAATTTTGAGCAGATGCGACAAAGTCTAAGTAGGATAGACTGGGATAAGCTTTTAAATGTGGAGACAGTCGAGGAGCAGTGGAACAGGTTTAAAAATGTTTTACATGTAATGCAGGACAGATACATATGTAAATTTGGAATTAATATGAAACTAAAAAAAAAACTCCACGGTGGATTAATAAAGATTTAAAAAAGAAGTTGCAAAGGAAAAAACTGCTGTATAAGGCATATAAGACTAATGACTGCAAAGTGAATCGTAGCACGTATGAGAACATGAGGGCAACCATTAAGAAGGATATCAGGGAGGCTAAAAGACAGTTGGAGAGGAATATAGCAGATAAGGTAAAAGAAGACCCCAAGAGATGATTTCAGTATTTTAGTAGTAAAAGAACAGTCAAGGAGGAGGTCAAGGTCATCAGGAATAGTAAAGGGGAATTAAAAGATACAGACAATGAAATAGCAGATGCCCTAAACTTACATTTTTCTGAGGTGTTTACAAGTGAGCAAGTGGATAACCTCCCAGAGGTAAACGCAACTACTAAGGAGGTACTGAGGGATTTGGAAATTGTAGAGGAAGAAGTGCAGCTCAGATTAAATAAGATGAAATCAAACAAATCACCAGGCCCAGATAATATTTATCCTCGTGTTCTTAAGGAGGCTAGTGAGTACATATATAATCCCGTGACACATATTTTTAGGAAGTCACTGGAGAGATTCTGAAGGACTGGAAGATGGCAAATATCATCCCATTATATAAAAAGGGTGACAGGGCAGATCCAAGCAACTATAGGCCAGTAAGATTAACATGCATCACAGGAACATTAATGGAAGGAATTATCAAGGATAAGATTGAGCAACACATTGCAAGGACAGGAGTTATTCTGAACAGTCAGCATGGGTTCAGAAGAGGAAGGTAGTGTTTTACTAACATATTGGAATTCTATGAGGTTGCAACAAAAGCATACGATCAAAGTGGAGCTTATGATATTATTTATCTGGACTTTCAGAAAGCATTTGATAAGGTGCCACATGAGAGGTTGGGCATCAAGTTAAAAGAAGTGGGAGTTCAGGGTGATGTTTTTAGATGGGTGCAGAATTGGCTCAGACACAGGAAGCAGAGGGTGATGGTGCGAGGAACCTCATCAGAACTGGCCGATGTTAAGAGTGGTGTTCCACAGGGGTCAGTGCTAGAGCCGCTGCTATTTTTAATATATATAAATGATTTAGACAGGAATATAAGTAACACACTGGTTAAGTTTGCAGATGATACGAAGATAGGTGGATTAGCAGATAATTTGGAATCCTTTATATCATTACAGAAGGACTTGGATAGCATACAGGCTTGGGCAGATTTGTGGCAGATGAAATTTAATGTCAGTAAATGTAAAGTATTACACATAGGAAGTAAAAATATTAGGTTTGAATACACAATGGGGGGTTGGAAAATCGAGAGTACACCTTATGAGAAGGATTTAGGAGTCATAGTGGACTCTAAGCTATCAACTTCCCCACAGTGTTCAGAAGCCATTAAGAAGGCTAACAGAATGTTAGGTTATATAGCACGATCTGTGGAGTACAAGTCCAAGGAGGTTATGCTCAACCTTTATAATGCACTGGTGAGGCCTCATCTTGAGTACTGTGTGCAGTTTTGGTCTCCAGGCTACAAAATGGACATAGCAGCACTAGAAAAGGTCCAGAGAAGAGCAACTAGGCTGATTCCAGGGCTACAGGGGTTGAATTATGAGGAAAGATTAAAAGAGCTGAGCCTTTACAGTTTAAGCAAAAGAAGATTAAGAGGTGACATGATTGAAGTGTTTAAAATTATGAAGGGAATTAGTACAGTGGATCGAGACTTGTATTTTAAAATGAGTTCATCAAGAACACGGGGACACAGTTGGAAACTTGTTAAGGGTAAATTTCGCACAAACCTTAGGAAGTTTTTCTTTACACAAAGAACGATAGACACTTGGATTAAGCTACCAAGTAGTGTGGTAGACAGTAAGACGTTAGGGACTTTCAAAACTCGACTTGATGTTTTCTTGGAGGAAACAAATGGATAAGACTGGCGAGATTTGTTGGGCTTAATCGCCTGTTCTCGTCTAGAGTGTTCTAATGTTCTAATTATTTATGGTGGTAGTATACACTAAGACATAGTCTATAAACCATGCAGTTGATACAACATATTATAGTTCTAAAATATTCCCAGTAACCACAATTCTTTCTCAACCTGCGAAGGAACCAAATTGAAAAGTCTGAAAACCAAATACACAAATGAGAAAGCGAGGAGGGTATTATACAGATAAGCTGGTGAGGTGAGGGAAGTGCAGTTCTAGTTTGAAATGTCAAAATTAAAATAAAATGTGCGTTTACAAGGATGTGATGATTTTTGGGGTGTTGTGGGGGTAAATGAATTGAGTGAGATAAGAGTATATATATGTATAGTGCAGTGGCATTGGTGTATGCTAAATACAGCTTCAGTGGCCATGGAAAACTGATCAGTGCTTCATTCCATGTTTGGCATTATGGCATGCATTGAATCATAATTTTTAACAGCTCTACAAAGAAGATTTTATAATATGGCAAGGGTGAACTTCTTATAATATTGTTTTAAAGTGATTTGTTAAGTTTCAATATATTGATACTGTGAAGGATGTGTATGTTGGGCCATTGAGAGCACCAGAAAATATCAAAAAAGGCAAAACAAGCTGTAAGCTGGTAGCAGACTGTTACAGTTGGTTGCATTAAAGATTTCAAGCTGAACTGTTTGCAAATTGTTTAGAAGAATACATTGGAATGTATTGTTAATGGGGGAGCTCATTTGAAAACATTTTTAACAAATAATGTTATTTAATACAAGGTAAATAAACTGCATTGATTAATTCTTTTTTCACTGCTTTATCTGGCACCATGAGTCGAATGATTAAATAAAGTTCAGGTGTCATTGTGATTATTACTTTGTTTTTTTTTTTTACTTTTTTTCTCTTTAAGCAATATTCTTGTGAGAAGTATGCTTGAATGAAAAGAAAAGCGTTTACTGTTTTCTTATTATATGGTCATTGTTACTTGTCTAAGTATGGATCTGCTGTCATTATGGTAATAATTCTGCACCCTGTTTTAAACAAAATGTATTAGTTTATAATGAAATTATTGATAATTTCACCCTTATTTTTTACCTTTCTTTAGGAAGAATCACTCATATTTGGAGCATTTTCTGTTGATTCCACTTCTGGTATAAAGAATTTCTCCTTCTCAATGGCACTGTTTGAAGAAACATGTCTCCCAAAACCAACAATGTTCATTTATAACTCTTTGGCTCCATTATCTATTCTTTGTATATTTTTAATAATGCTGGGACTGCTTTCCTCTAAATTATTAGAGCTAAAAGTATTAGTGGTTTCTTATTTCTTCCCAGAGATAGAAGAACAACGTATTGAGTGTCTACATCAAAAAATCATCAAGAACAGAGAAAACACATATACATTTTCAGAATGTAAAGTCTTTACTGTGCAAATAAACTGAGAAACATTTTTGTTGTGCACTTGGAAAAGTTATGTTTCTGTGTCTAGGTAACTGAACCAAAGAATTTACTGAATACAATGGATTCATCAGTGAAAAACCAGAACCACAAGAATGTTTCCACCAAGAGCTAATGCAGTACCAAGTGCACTGGTGTATTGAGCAACCACCTAGAAAGGACTAAGCAGCCAGCTGAACTAGGTCACCTAAAATCTGACACTTTGCTTTCTTAAGAATCTCTTTTTCCGCTATGAGGTGGCCGGCAATGGCTACCGCTGCTGCTATGAAGTGGCTGGCGACGGCTGCCGCCATGTGCCAGCCGGCAACGTCCACCGCTGCCTCTATGTGCCTGCCGGTAACCGCTGCCATTATGAGCCGGCCGGCGATGACGACCGTTGACACTATGTGACGGCCGGTTACTGTTGCTTCTGCAGTAGTTCGAGCTGCCCCGGGTACACTTCCCTTTCCTTCCCCTCTCAGGCTTCTGTCATCTTTACAATTTTAAAGCCAATTCTTTCTTTCATCTGCTGCACTTTAAACGTCACTTTCAGATCTTGCCTGTTTTTTCATTCTACCCTTTCAGCTTGTAGTGTTCATTTTGTGCCTTCATTTTCTCTTCAGTTTACGCACTGCCTTCCTGTTCTTCCTGTCACTCTCTGCCTTTCAGGCCCTCACTTTTTGGCTCTTTCCATGCACTTATGCTTTTCATTGTTCACTTCAAAACTTGCTTTGCAATTTTCCATTCGCATACATTGGTTCATTCTCAGACCACAGGGGAAAATTGTTTCTTCCAACTATAACATTTTACATGAAAGGAGTGACATTCAACATCCCCCTCTTATTGGTTGCTATTTGGGTAGCGCCACTTATCCATTCCTTGTATACTATATGTCCCAGATGTGTCATGCTACTGGAATACTGAGTAGTCCTCAGACGTGGGAGCGAGCAGCCTGGCAGTGAATCACTGCTTTGGTAATCTGCTGGGAGATTCAGGGCAGTACACTTAGCAGCGGCTTCATCCTTTTGTGATTACCAAACTGCGTGGTGTAGCTGAAGGCTTCCTACATAACCCAGTTTAAGTCATCGCACAGCAAGAGACTCCTGCACAGTGCCAGTTTATTTCAGTCTGACATGTTCTAAACTTCACTTCATGCTGACATTTTTTCAATCTTGTCATTGTTGAATCACTATTTCAAATGCACACTCTAATGTCAAGTTCACACTCTCAAAGATTACTCTTCCTTTCATGCCAGCGTGCCCGACGATGGCCGCGATGCGGTGGGCGGCGACCTCTGCCGCTATGTGCTGGCCGGCGATGGCTACCACTGCCGCTATGAACACATCACTGTGAGGTATGAATATACCAAAGAGAAAACTCTTAAAGCTAAATAATCTAAAGAACTTGCATATGATATTTATTATGTATTGAAGTGAGTTCCACTCTGATAAATATCCTGGAAAAATTTTGGTTTATTTTTCTGAACTCTGCATATTATAAATTGCGCCAAACGTACAATAATCAACAAGAACATAAATCAAGAGAAACAAAGTCTATTGGAATTATTCATGAAACAAACAGCACCATCTACTTGCATGAACTAATACTAGGCAATATATCACATTCCTCCCCCCTAGATAACATAATCCTTTAGATAGGCTGGCTGCCGAGTTATTCTTTTAGGACGCTCAAGTTCAAAATCTGACAGGCCCTTGTTTGGGGTAACTTCAGTGGGCTCCTCCTGAATCTGATCAGGTGTCATGGAATTATCATCAGCTGATTGTTGGGGCGTAGCTGGCTTTGTGTTATTGTGCTCCTCTTGATTTTCCATGTGGCTCTCAGTCTCCTGAGGCATTGAGTTAGTTAATGGCCCTCTAAGTTGGCCGATATGTCTCATAATTATTCAGCAGTCATCTGTTTTAACCTCGTAAGATACTGACCCCATAGCTATCACTATCATTGCTGGCATCCTTCGAGGCCCTGATGCATAATTTCTTGCAAACACACTATGCCCTGCTTTAAACTGCCTTGTTGGACTGTGTGTAACTTTACAAAACTGCAAATCTTTCTTTACGCCCCAAGAATGCCTGGAATTCATCCGATGTAAACTGTGCACCATTATCAGACACAATTGTATCCAGAAGTCCATGTGTGGGAAACAACTTTCTCAATATTTGAATGACCACAGTTGTTGTTGCAGCAAAAACAGGGCTGACCTCTAACCACTTTGTGAAGGAATCAACAATGAGAAAAAAGGTTTGTCCTTGATAAGGTCCAGCAAAATCAATGTGCAGTCGAGACCATGGGTTCTTGGTTACCTCCCATGGCTGAGCATGCCGTGTAGTTTGACATGAAGTACAGCTAGTTACCCATCATTCTATTTGTTCATCCATTTTAGGCCACCGCACATAGCTTCTGCCAAGAGCCTTCATATTTACCATACCAGGATGAACTTCATGTATAGCAGCGAGCACTAAGGTTTGTGCCTTCTGTGGAATTATTACTCTGTTTCCCCATAGAAGATATCCCCTGTATGAAGACAGCTCATGCTGACGCCTTTCAATGGCTTTAAGTCCTCCCCTAATTTCTCCTTCGACCACCCCTTCCACACCCAGTTCAGTACATGGGCTAACACTGGATCCGCTGTCATCATGCATGCAATATCAGATGCCTGCAACGGGGGTCTGGAGATAGATTCTAGCATAAGAACTTAGATACTGGAGGAATTTCAAATTCTGGGGTCCTGAGGGGTAAATGGCTTAATGCATCCGCATTAGTAATTTCTTTCCCTGGGCGATACTGAAGTTCATAGTCATATGCATTTAACAGTAATGACCACCTTAGCATGCGAGGTGAAATTATTTGTGGCGTAAACCCATTTCCTTTAAACAGCCCTAATAATGGTTTGTGGTCTGTGAAGATTGTAAACTCCTACCATATAGGTACTCATGAATTTTTTTAACTCCTGCAATGATACCCAGTGCTTCTTTATCAATTTTTGAATAAATTCTTTCTGTATTGGTCATAGTCCTCGAGTAATATGCAATTGGAGCTTCATGACCACCACTTACTGTGTGACTCAGAACAGCGCCTACTCCATAGAGGGAAGCATCACAGGTGAGATTAAGTGGTTTCTCCAAGTCATAATGCACTAAAATACTATCGGATGATAGCAACTTTTTTACTTCATTGAAAGCTCTCTCATGGATGTCAGACCATTTCCAAACGGTATTTTTATCCAACCGTCTGTGAAGTGGCTCTGCCACAGTGGCCTTATCTTTTAGAAATGAATGATAAAAGTTTAGCAGTCCCAGAAATGCTTGCAGCTCCTGTTTCTTACTTGGTGTTGGAGCCTCATGGATCGCTTTAACTTTTGTGGTAGTTGGATGAATTCCTTCAGCATCAACTCTGACCCCTAGGAACTCTACACTTGGTACACCAAACACACATTTGTCTTTTTTTAGCTTCAAGCCTACATCTGCAAATCGTTGTAGTACTAAATACAACTTTTCAGCTAAGGTGTGCACAGTCTCTGCTCCAATTAAAATATCATCAAAATAAGGAACCACTCCCGGGAAGCCTGAAAGGAGGTTGTCCATCAGTTTCTGAAAAATCCCAGGAGCACTACAAACCCCATACTGCAGGTGAGTAACTCTGAATGCACCTTTGTGAGTAATTATGGTCTGTACATCTTCAGCTGCATCATCCACTGGCAATTGTTGATACGTTTGTGCCAGGTCTAGTTCTGCAAAAACTCTTCCTTTTGCTAATGTAGTAAGTATTTGATTGATGGATGGAGTGTGGTATGGGTGCTCCTGTAATGCCTTGTTAATTGTGGATTTGTTGTCAGCACATATTCGAACCTCACCATTTGATTTTAATACAGGAACAATAGGAGTGGCCCAAATGGGATGAGTTACTGAAACTAGTGCACCCTGCTTCACTAGACGGTCGCGATCTATTTCTATTTTGGGGTGGAGAGCAAAAGCAACAGGTCTTGGTTTTAAACGTATGGGTGCTACATTGGGGTCCAACTGAAAAACAACTGGTGCACCCTTAAATTTGCCCAAACCCCCTTCAAACACACAACTAAAATCTTTCAGGACTGACTGTATTGGGTCTGTGGCAAGGCTGTGTATTCCTGTTAACTGAATACCTAAGGGTTTAAACCACTCTCCACCAAGTAGACTGGCCTTTTGTCCCTTAACAATAATAAGGCGTAAATAACCCCTGTCCTTCCTATAATGTACTTTGACTGAGCAGGCACCAAACACGGTAACATTTTGTTTGTTATAATCCACAAGTTAAATATCACAGGGTACAATAGGAGGAGCATTCATTGGCCATAATGTGTGGTAGGTCTCCTCTGAGATTAAGAAATACTCACATCCTGAGTCCACTTCCATCCTGCACGGCACTCCTTGTAATGTCACAAGTGTATATGTTTTGTGTCTGGTTGTACAATCTCCCACACTGTTGATGATTTCTGCAGAATAGCAGCAGCGCTGTATATATTTATTTTATTTTAATATATATATTAATTAATATATTTTATTATATATTTATTTTCTGAATTTAAGTTATGATTCTTTTGCAGTAGCACGCCGGATTACTCACTGAGATCCACTCCTCATCGCCACTATTATGTATTGAAGTTAGTTCAACTCTGATAAATATCCTGGAAAATAATCGGTTTATTTTTCTGAACTCTGTATATTATAAATTACGCCAAACGTACAATAATCAACAAGAACATAAATCAAACAGAACAGAAACAAAGCCTATTGGAATTATTCATGAAGCAAACAGCACCATCTACTGGCATGACCTAATACTAGGCAATATATCACAATATTATCACTCCCCAAGTCAAAGAAGCATATGGGAGTAAGTTGGTTCAGACATTTGGCATTGTGTTTGGAGCTAGAGGAAACTGGGACGACTTCAATAACTTGCCACTTAAAGCCATTGAGTTATCTATTGTATAATAAAATGTGCATTAGGACCTCCTGATTGCATTGATCCATTTCAGAGGAACCTTTAGATTTGGAGAAAATTACAAAAAACTGTGTTGTGATTTGTATAAATAAAGCATTGGTGCAGAAATTGCTGTATATTGCAAGTAATTTTAATAAAAGCCTAAATATGTGCTGTATGCCGGCCAGCGACGTTGACGGCTGCCACTATGTGCCGGCAGGCGAGCGCTGTGTGTCGGCCGGCGACTGCTGCCATGATAAGGCGTCTGGCGATGGCTACTGCTCCCGCTATGAGGTGGCCGGCAATGGCTACCGCTGCCGCTATGAAGACCTCATGGTGAGGTATGAATATAACAAAGAGGAAGCTCTTAAAGCTAAATAATCTAAAGAACTTACATATGATATTATCACTCCCCTAGTCAAAGAAGCATATGGGAGTAAGTCGGTTCAGATATTTGGCATTGGTGTAGAAACTGATGTATATAGCATTGTAGAGAAACCTTTAGATTTGGAGAAAATTAACAAAAACTGTGGTCTAATTTGTTTATGTAAAGCATTGGTGTAGAAATTGATGTATACAACAAAATAATTTTAATAAAAGCCTAAATATGCACAAATTGCTTATTAAAATGTGCAGTAGGACCTCCTGATTGCATTGATCATTGATCCATTTCAGAGAAACCTTTAGATTTGAAGAAAATTACAAAAACTGCGCTGTAATTTGCATAAATAAAGCATTGGTGCAGAAACTGATGTATATAGCAAGAATTTTAATAAAAGCCTAAATATGCACAAATGGCATATTAAAATGTGCAGTAGGATCTCCAGAGTAGATTGATCACTCAGCCATTAGTACTATAAAACGTCACCATTATACATATCGAATTTTGACAGGTGTATGTCCCGCTCCCCTGGCATTTCCAGTACCCTCCAGATGCCACCTGGTTAATGGGGCATTTCCCCACGCTATGGTCTCCACCCGTTGTCGGGTGAAGTTTGACAGGCATCGGACCTTTTGTCAGCCGTCCGAAAGGAATTTGTTGGCCGATCTTGGCCTTGGTCCTAAAAATGGGGTGGTCAGCTTTGTAAGCCGAGACGGACCTTCGGGGACCTGTAAGGTATCAAAAGGTAAGTCAGCAATAGGGCGGAGCAGGCATTCTGCTCCTAATTGCATACAGAGCCGGTATGTGTACAGAGAGCATGTGTGACAGACCCAGAGAGTGGATGTACAAGAAAGTTTTAGAGAGAATCTATTACACACCCAAGGAACCTGGCCGTACAGCCCAAACACACCATGGGCATCCTGTTTCCTCACCCAATCTTCCAAAACCATACCCTTTATAAAGCAAATCATAATGCAGAAGATACCAAGGTGTCTTAAAAACAATAACTTTATTGAATGATTAAAGGACGCACACAGTTTGCATCCTTTACCTGATGAACCTACCCAACCCATCTGTTATAAATGATACATAAAGGAGAGAAAAAAAGATACCAAATTGGTTTAAAACAACAAGTTTTATTGAAGCAAAATTCCAAACAAAGCAAAATAAGACGTGGTCTTCACTTTCAGAGTTATACATTAAAATTGTTTAAAAAGTATGAATAAATGCTGGAGAACAGCAGTAAAATATTCACACAAGCTTGTTTGTATACAGATTAGCAACTTATTTGAAAAGAAACAAAACACAAGAATTGTATACATGTATGAGAACACAAATCATATTGCAAAACCAGGTCCCAACCCATCAGTGAGCTAAGTAATACCACTAAATAAAGTGTTTAAGTCAGCACATATTTTATATAATTGTACTTCACTAAATTATGCAAGCCTATTTTCTCTGTTTGGAACAGAGCCGACCACAAAAAGCTAGTCTTCACAGGCTGAATCAGTTGAGCATAAGCATCAATGGGTATCTCTCCCTTCTCAAACTCAGCTACAACATCATCCACATCATTCTTGATAGCTTTACGAAAACAAGAGAGATTATACATTTTTAGCAAAGCAAGCACACAGGACACAAGTCTATCCTTTCTAGCCCTTTGGAGCATGAATAAGCTATGTCAATATGCAATAATTGGTTTAGTGAACCAAATATTACAAATCTGTCCATCTGGTATGCATTTGTTCTCTTGACATTCAGCACATTTTTTCCCTAAATGTTCAACAGAGACAACTGAGCGACCAATTATTGTCATAACAAATCTTTTTCTAGCAGATATAATATAAGGAGAAATCCTTCTATAGGTTGTATTATGTGTCACGCTGGGCTGGAACCTGGTTTTCCTTGTTCTAGCTGCCAAGTCTTGGTTTCTCTGACAATAGAAACAAAACAAAATACAATAGTTAGCCAACAGAAAATAAAACACAAACAGGTCTTGTTTAGATTGGATAATGCATATTGTTTAGGTTTCTGTAAATCGATGTTGGTTTTAAAAAATAACTGTTGTGGTGATTAGAGATAAGTTCAAAAGCTGCTGTCCGAATCTTGGGCTTTGTTGCACGGCACATCTTTTGTATAAGCTGAAAACTGTTTACTTTAGCAGCAAACTGCTTCAGACAGTTAAGAATATTGATTTTAGTCAATTTCACAATTCTTAATCCTCACAATTGTTTAACCATATAAAACACCAAGTGCATTAATCTTTTAATATTGATCTGTTGACAGATGCTGGAAACACAAGGGAGCATTTCCTGAGAAATCAGATTCTAGTAAAAGACAAGTGTGCCCATCCTGAGATTTGTTACCCAAGTGGCATGCTAAACAAGACCCAATTAATATATCTCTTACACAAGTGCTGACCACAGAAGCTACAACAGACATTACACATTGCTTCATTAAAATCAATCCATCTCTGTGATTGCGATGGTTGACTGGTGTTTGAGAAATTATACACAGGTCTTGAGACTTCAGCCTTGAAATTGAACAATCTTTTACACTGTGATTAAATACCTCATCGGCCATCTTAGAGTCACTCTAATGTGGGAAAAAAGAAAAGTTATACCCCCACACGAAAAATGCATAATCCTATAGAGCTATAGGTACAACATAAAAGAATTCTGGACAACATTTCAGAAGCAAACAGATTGCTTTCTCAACAGAATCATCGTTACTGTTGGAGCAGATATAAGGCGCATGTCTTAGAAGGCACAAAAATGTATCATGTGTCATTACAGGAACGGTATTCCCTATTATCTATAGATACACCTAGTCACACGTGAAATAGCCATTATAGTTTTACATTGCCTCTTCTTTCCGAAAAAAGGAAACACTCCACTAAGCCAGGCATTCTTTAAGCAAGACTTTCAATCTTGTGAATTAATTCTTTAACATCTGGTTTTAAATCATCTTTCTTTTAATCGATAAGACCTTTCAAAGCTGCTGAAAGTACTTCTTTCGCATAATACTTGGGCTCCCCACATGCAATCTGTCAAGTTAAAATAAAATAAAATGAGAACATATTTTGTATGACCATGCAAATAGACTTGTCAGAATGTCCAGACTCACCATGTCGAAGGTCATGCCGTCTCCGTCAGGTATTTCAGTTTTTTTCTTGTCAAAGGTCGTGCTGGCTCCAACAGGTGTATCAGTCTTTTTCATGGACTGCCGAGTTACTTTAAAGAAACAGTAAATAGTTGTGAAAGTCAAGAAAAACCAATACATCTGTGAAAGCCAAGAACGTTTTTAAAAAGGCATACATTCAAATTACCTGTTTAGATTTCTCTGGTTCAGGTTCACGTTCTACAGACTGGTAATCTTCTAAAATGATAGCACCAGTCTTTTCTTTAACGGTATGTTTTGTTGTCGCAGAATCCATGTCTTGTTTCTTTCTAGTAAAAGAAAACGATAATGGTGTGTCTCCATGATGGACAAGCAACAACGCTCGACCGAGCAAACGACACACGGTCTGGGATAAATCGGGGGTCGGGGCGGGGTTGCCTCTATCAGTAAGCATCGATGCTGCACTTTGGCTCTGACTTTTCAGCCAGTCTCCGCGATGGATAAGCAAGAACGCTCCACTGAGCAGGCAACACAGGGACTGTGGTTAGCATAGCCAGTATAAACCTTGCAATGTGGTGGACTCAGCCAAACTACTTCATCCATCCATTATCCAACCCACTATATCCTAACTACAGGGTCACGGGGGTCTGCTGGAGCCAATCCCAGCCAACACAGGGCGCAGGGCAGGAAACAAACACCGGGCAGGGTGCCAGCCCACCGCAGGGCGCACACACGGGACAATTTAGGATCGCCAATGCACCTAACCTGCATGTCTTTGGACTGTGGGAGAAAACCCACGCAGACACGGGGAGAACATGCAAACTCCACGCAGGCAGGACCCAGGAAGCGAACCCGGGTCTCCTAACTGTGAGGCAGCAGCGCTACCCACTGCGCCACCATGCCATCCCAACCTACTTCAGCTCTGTCAAAAGAATTGTTAGCTGTAAAACAAGCGTTAGAATCTCCTGACTTTGATAACAGCAGACAAAGTCGGCCTGCTAGGTCTCGGTCATAAGGAGATGGCCACCTGGACTTGATTAGAGCCTGTAAGAACCTTGCAAAGTAGTGGACTCAGCCAACCTACTTCAGCTCGGTGAAAAGAATTGTTAGTTGTAAAACAAGCATTGGTGTCTCCTTTCTGACTTTGATAGCGGCGGACTCAGCTGGCCTGCTAGGTCTCAGTCATAAGGACATGGCCACCTACACTTACCACAACATATCCAATTCTTGTCATTTAGGCGCCATGCCCTGTAGTCCAAATATCAGTCTTTAAATATGATTTTGGGCAAAACTTTTACAACACTCAGGCCAATCAAAACGTTTCAAGATAAGATTTTTTTAAGATAACCCGCCAACATATTTTTAACCAATCAACAAACACATGCCTCATGTTACTCAAGCCAATGAAATGACACCATACTAGTTTGGGCATGTGCTGAGTGCATTGAGTGCTTCCTAAGTTCAGAACAGCCAATCTGGATACATACAGGGCGGGGGGAATATGAAAAGTCTATGGTTGAAAGACAACATAGCGCGACTGAAAAAAATGTATGAATTGGTGTGTCAATGAAAAAAAATTATTAGCATATGAATTAAACAGTAACAGACAAAAATATTGTAACACATAAAATGGTGGTGCGGGTATTCGGGCTGTCATTTTTCTAAGCCAGGAGATTTCACTTTGCGTCTGAGTAGAAGAGCAAAATTAAGACTTGTACTTTTAAAATGTATATATTATTATGATTGTGCATTACGGTGTGTTATTCTATTATAGACCCATAAATTAAATGGTAAAATGGACTATAGTCTTCTTTACAAAATTAACATCTGTTGCTGCTCGTTGAGATAAGACACGTGTACTTGGTCCAGGGGCCTTGTGGAACATTCTAGAGGTAGCCTATTACATAGAATAAATGATACAGTTCACGGTAATTTACGTTTCACCATGTGTCTATAAGTGATAGCGTTGGAACTTGCCAGGGGTACCCGGTTACATAAAATAAATGTTGCAATTTAATTGTAACACCTGTTTTACAGCTATGTTTCACCCCTGTGTCTATAAAAAATAATGTTTGATTATGTCATGTTAGATGGTTATCGGTCTATTACCGACTTATACAGCAGAGAAGTAGTGTGTTAAAGAAGTAATGAAAAAGAAAAGGAAACATTTTAACATGATTGTCAATTGTTTTGTCACTATTATGAGTGTTGCTGTCATATTATATATATATATATATATATACACACATATATAAACATATATGTACATATACACATCTATAATAATCAAAGGCAAAGCCCTCACTGACTGACTGACTGACTGACTGACTGACTCATCACTAATTCTCCAACTTTCCATGTAGGTAGAAAGCTGAAATTTGGCAGGCTCATTCCTTACAGCTTACTTACAAAAGTTAAGCAGGTTTCATTTCGAAATTCTACGCGTAATGGTCATAACAGTCAACAATGTCCGCCATGTTGAACTTTCTTATTTATGGCCCCATCTTCTCGAAATTTGGTAGGCGGCTTCCCTGCACTAACCGAAACCAATGTACGTACTTATTTCGGTGGTATGATGCCACTGTCGGCCGCCATATTGAACTTTTCAACAGTCTTTGTTACTTATGGGCCCATCTTCAAGAAATTTGGTACACGGGTTCCCAACGCTAACTGAATCCTACTTACGTACATATATACGTCCATAGCCTGCAGCTTGGTCACCATGTGAGGCGGCGTTGGGTCCCCCATCCCAACGCCTCCCACGTTGTTGGCTGCCTGCCTATATAAAGCCGTCCGTCGCTCCAGTCTCTACATTCCCTTCCTTGCTTCGCCACGGGATTCACGTCTCCCTGCTGATAACTACAGCCTTTTTGTTTAATCCACGGCTTCTCCGCTGTTTTATTGTTTGTTTATTACAATTATAGTTATTGTATAGGTATTTTACACTTACTTTACATTACTCAGGTACCCATTTCCTTCATCATTCCAACCCCCATTACCATGTCTATCGAGGTAATCACCATCGATCAAAGAACTGTCACTTACCGAGTGGTTTCCATGCCCGGAGATGGCACCTACCTTTTCCATTCTCTGTGTTACATATTGCACGGCCATATCAGGCTCACTCTTGATATCCGGAAGAACATTGTGTCTTATGTATTGAATGACTGGGACAGGTTCAAGGTGTGGACTGATGACGGTACAGGAGATAATTATACTACACAGGAGCACTAGAAGAGTGAAATGCTTAAGCCCTTCACCTATGGTTCTGCATTTGAGTTGATGGCTGCCGCTGAATTGTTCGGTTGGTGCTTTCAAGTGTACCGAAATGGCCAAATATTTTACACCTTTCGACAACCGCCAATGCCTCTTAAACATCTTACATTCACAGGTGACGATTTCAGTAGTGGACACTTTGATGTTTATGAATGTTTAAACTCTCAAAAGCTGGATGTGAAGTTATCGATGAAACCAGTTGTAAGCTTACAATGCTTGACAGATGCCGAATGTCACTTCAACACAAGTCCTGCAAATATTGTCGTAATTAAAACAAACCATGAACCTCAAACTTATTATGACAGCAGCATTCCAAGCTGTGAGATTTGAGACAAGATTACTGTTCACATGGCCAACTGTAAGTTGCATGCTCAAGAGTAAGCTCAGCGCACAGCTTGGTCATGTTACAACTGGAGGGCCGAACTGACAACATGGTATACAAAGAGATCCTTAACAAATAATTATTGGCATATTTTCCCTCAGTTTAAAAAGGTTAAATTTTCTTCTTAATAAAAATTTTAATGCAGTACTTCGCCGCTGCGAAGCGCGGGTATTTTGCTAGTATACATATATACATATACATACATATCTACATATATACATATACACACACATACATACATATATATATATATATATATACATACACATACATCCACATATATATATACATATCTACATATATATACATATACATATACATACTGTGATGGATGTCCGGCAAGAGTTGCCGGCCCTCATCCCCAGGCCGCCAGGAGGAGCTCTCCCGACAGCATGGACGTGCCCCGAGTTCCAGCAGGGCCTCATGGACTTTGTAGTTTTTATACACAGCCCTGCTGGATACCTTGGGGACCACAAGGAGTCGCTGTAGGAGTCTATGAGCCTCGCTATGTGCCCTATAACCTGGAAGTGCGTCCTGGTCACATGAACGGGAGGAATGACGTACTTCCAGGTTGAAGAAAAGAGAAGTTTTACCTGACCCGGAAGTGATAGAAAGTCACGTGGACTGAGGGACAAACACTTCTGGGTCAAGGAGTATAAAGGACTCTGGGAGATCCCAGACAGACGAGCTGAGTTGGGAGGCAGGGTGGCTAAGCGTCTGGGAGTGGAGGATTGGTTTATTGTTATTTGTGATTGTTATTGAGAATTGGGGAGAGGAGCGTGCTTTGTGCACTTTATTATTATAATAAATAATATTTGGACTTTTATCTGGTGTCTGACGTGTGGTCCGAGGGTACAAGGGTGTGAGCATACCCTAATTCTGTCACAATACATAGAATGTATGGAGCCCGGCCGGGATGCCCAGGAGGACAGGAGGAGGGCTTGTACCTTCTCCAGATCGCGAGGGGGCGTCCGCCCTGGTTACGTTGGGGGCCACGGGTAAAGGGCTTGGAAGCCCAGCCCTGAAGGGACCCGTGGCCACCGTCAGGCGGCGCCGCGGTGCCTGAATATCCCTGGAGCCCAGCACTTCCGCCACAACAGGAAGTGCTGGGGGGAAGACGACAGGGGACACCCAGACGGCTTCCGGGTGCGCAGCCTGCACTTCCGCCACACTGGGGCGTGTCTGCGGAGGAGTGCCAGGAAGCAGCTGGTGCCCATCCGGGTTCCTATTTAAGGGGCCGCCTCCCTTCAGTCGAGAGCGGAAGTCGGGTGGAAGAGGATGGAACTGGAGAGAGGACTGGAGGCGGCCAGAACTGTGTGGCCTGGACTTTGGGGAATCGGTGCTGGAGGCGGCCAGAACTGTGTGGCCTGGACTTTGGGGAATCGGTGCTGGAGGCACTGGGGTTTGTCGTGCACGTAACTTGTAAATACTTTTGTAATAAACAGTGTGTGGTGGAGCCAACGATGTCCGTCTGTCTGTGTCCAGGCCAGCTTTCACAACACACATATATACACACTGTGAACTTGGCCCCGGACACAGGCAGACGGACATCGTTGGCTCCACCACACACTGTTTATTTACAATTCTATTTACAAATTAGTGCACTCACAACCCCAGTGCCTCTTGCACCGATTCCCCCAATGTCCAGGCCACACAGTCCTGTGCCTCTCTTTCTCCTGGCCGCCTCCAGTCCTCACTCCAGCTCCGTCCACTTCCACCCGACTTCCACTCATGACTGGAGAGGGGCGGCCCCTCTTATAGGAACCCGGATGGGCTCCAGCTGCTTCCCGGCAATTAGTCTTGGCCACACCCATTTGTGGCAGAAGTGCCGGCTGCGCACCCGGAAGCCGTCCGGGTGTCCCTTGTCGTCTTCCCCCCGGCACTTCCTGGTGTGGCGGAAGTGCCGGGCTCCCGGGATGATAAGGCACTGGGGCGCCGCCTGGCGGTGGCCACGGGTCCCTACAGGGCTGGGCTTCCAAGCCCCCTACCCGAGGCCTCCTGCATAACCAGGACGGACGCCCCCTCTCGGTCTGGAGGAGGCACACGCCCTCCTCTGGTCCTTCATGGCGTCCCGGCCGGGCTCCAGCCCCGGCCGGGGACCACACGGGATAAACCGGCATCAGGGCGCCGCCTGGCGGTGGCCACGGGTCCCGACAGGGCTGGGCTTCCAAGCCCTCTACCCGAGGCCCCCAACATAACCAGGACGGACGCCCCCTCGCGGTCTGGAGGAGGCACAAGCCCTCCTCTCGTCCTCCTGGGCGTCCCGGCCGGGCTCCAGCCCCAGCCGGGGACCACAGTGCCCCACCGCTAGCGAGGACACGTGGGTCCGAACGGCATGTCCCGAAAGGGCAGCACGTCCCCAGAGAGGGTCCTACTATGTCCCCAGGGTCCAACACGGCACCCTGGGACATCTCTTTTCGGCACCCCCTCCGACGTAAACGTGCCCCTCTGGCCGACGCCTCTCTCGCCCCCGCTGTCCCCACCAGCTGGGTCACTATTGGCCTCCCGGCGTGGAGCCCTCCCGCAGAGCAGCCCGTTCCAGGAGGGCAGGTCCCTGACGACGTCGGCCTCAGCGCTCGTCGGGGCTTCGGGCCTGTAGAAAAAGGAAAAAGAGAGCCAGAAGCACTGCCAGGACTTAAACTCCATTACAGCAATTTTAACTCTGTTACAAAGTGATCAAAAGTCTCGTTTAAACCCTGCGTCTTCTCATTAAACTTGTATCTCGCGAACATCGTATTCGTCGTGGGCATGACAAATGCCAGCAGCAACCTGTCTATGAACTTAATTTAAACTTTAGGTTTACACAGTGCTTTGTTTCCAAAGTAGGTGCACTCATGAATATGCTTGTATGCCTCACTCGCTTCATATTCTTTTGCTGCTTTCTCAATTGTGTAATGTGTTTTTTGAACAGGTTTCATTCATCGAAGTGATCACTACCCAAATCGGTACTCGTGAATCTAAGATGTTTAACAGGCATTCCCGGTATTAAGTTGTGGATTTGCCTGCGAACATTTAGTGGCAGCGTGTCTATGAATGTAATTTAAACTTAAGCTTTACACCTTGCTTTCCTATTGATATGTGTACAAAGGCTTGTTCAGCGTCAGAGGGTTTCCGCAGTAGTTCACATGAGCCGCTCGGAGTACATGCATCGAAGCTTCTCAGCTGTGCTTGTGCGATCTCGCGATGTCCACGGCTTTATTTAATGTTAGCTCAGACCCGGCACTTAAAAGTTGTATCTCGCAAATATTGTATTCGTCTTATGACAAACGCCAGCGGCAACGTGTCTATGAACCTAATTTAAAGTTAAGCTTTACACCCTGCCTTCCTATTCGTTTGCATAAGCACAGTCCTTCACCAGCAATTTTAACTCCGTTACAGCAATTTTAACTCTGTTACAAAGTGATCAAAAGTCTCGTTTAAACCCTGCGTCTTCTCATTAAACTTGTATCTCGCGAATATTGTATTCGTCGTAGGCATGACAAACGCCAGCGGCAGCCTGTCTATAAACTTAATTTAAACTTTAGGTTTACACCGTGCTTTGTTTCCGAAGTAGCTGCACTTATGAATATGCTTGTATGCGTCACTCGCTTCATATTCTTTTGCTGCCAGCTTTACACCTTGCTTTCCTATTGATATGTGTACAATGGCTTGTTCAGCGTCAGAGGGTTTCCGCAGTAGCTGCCCTTATGAATATGCTAAGCACAGTCTTTCACCCGCGAATATTTACCTTATATGGGCAGGCACTCAATTACGTGGGAGGCGTGATGATGTGGGACGCAACTCTGCCTCACACAGCGACCAAGCTGCAGGCTATGGCTATGGCCGTAGGCCTATATATGGACGAAAGTAGGTTCCTGTTATGACCGTTACACGTAGAATTTCGAAATGAAACCTGCCTAACTTTTGTAAGTACGCTGTAAGGAATGAGCCTGCCAAATTTCAGCCTTCCACCTACATGGGAAGTTAGTGAATTAGTGATGAGTCAGTCAGTCAGTCAGTCAGTGAGGGCTTTGCCTTTTATTAGTATAGTTTACATCAGTATCCAACAGCACTACTGATACAGAAACAGAGAAAAACCTAAGCACATGAAAATTAGTTGAAACAGGAAGATTACCTTGTATATAACAAAAGTCATATCCATATCATTATTGTACACTGTAGTTCAGGACTGTCTCATCTTGTCACAGTCAGAAATGCATAACAAACTTAATTACATAAGCAAAAAATTAACAATGGTAACTTTGCCAAAAAACAGGACAAAGAAAATACAACCTAACATGTTAAAATCCACAAAATATTAAATTTACAATCTAATTGATTTTCAAATATTATGGTAATTATATACAGTACATCATAGATATGCATTTCCTGTTCTACATTTGGCTCACACAATTTTTCTTCTAGCATATTTGTATTTTCCCTTCAAATTGTGTCCAGTAATATTTCAGTTTGAATTACAGAGAGAACAGTGGCAATGCACTTAGGAAATGTTAGATGATGTGTATAATAGTATGCCATAAGGTACATGATACCTTTCTGCAACATTTCTTGAGGGAAAGTTGTCACCGGCTCACTTCCAACAGCCAGCATGCAGTTATCTTGGTCCACAATAAGGATGGTGCTAGTCAGTTGTCGGTCTTTGCTGTAGAAAGGCATCAGAATTCTCAGAGGTCTTCAAGATAATCAAAAATCAACAAAGAAAATAGGATGAATTTATTTTATCCTATGTAGTCCTATACAGATTTATTATACATTTACTTATTTATAATACTGAATTAATGTGCTAATTTTAACAGAAGCAGTTATACACAGCTTGTAATTGAAATAGCAAAGAAATCACTAAAAATTGAAGATTGTTATATTTTGTTGAGCCCTTTTAATCAAACCATTTAATGTATAATGTCATTCCTGTAGCTAACATTAAAAACAACTCTGAAAATTGCTGCCATTCACAGATGGATAGAATTGCAGTAACTGTCTTTATTTTTCCTTTAAACAATGTAAAAATGCAAAGTTTTACCTTAAGGCCATGAACTAATGCCTCATGTTTTGTTTCCCAGCTTTTTTGGGGGTAGAGAAAGTGAAGGAAACATGGATGGCAGAGCTCTAAACATGGCGATGGCATTTTTCAGTAATGAAAAAAAAAAATCTTAAATATCTTTCGCATTATGTTTTAATATAACTCAAACATTCTCCTTTTAATGAAAAAAACATAATACAGCAAGCTTTAAATTAAAGATTTATAACAAAAATGATATGATGGCTGGTATTATTTTTACCTACTAATATGCTAGAACATGAATGAACAATTGAAATGAACCTTACATAGATCATATTTAAAGTTTTAAGTATTCTTTGAAATATTCCTTCATTATTTATACCTAATAAAGGATAGTGTCAGTTAGTTTATAATTCTGTTGTGTATTAAAAAGATGCTAGACAAAACTATTTACAATGCTAATAAATGGCTTTTTAAAAACATAATTAAAGGGAAAAATTTATTTCAGAATAACACAGTACAACTTTCTAATACAATACAAAAAGGGAACCTGAAATTCACAAATCAACAGTTACTGGCAAAGAGAGCAGCAATAATATTTTGCATGAAAATTTCTCAAAGTTTGGCTTACTATAATATAGACTTGGAGCCTCATGTATGAATGGTGCGTACGCACAGAAATGTTGCATAAGAACTTTTCCACGTTCAAATCGCGATGTATAAAACCTACACTTGGTGTAAAGCCACACACTTTTCCACAGTACCTCATACCTTGTCGTACGTAAGTTCTCTGCTCGGTTTTGCAGACTGGTGGCACCCAGCATCAAAGCAGTGCTACTGTTCCTGTGTGGTTACTCTTTATTTTCCTGCCGTGGCTTTATAAATACACTAAAACTAACCGCAACTTGTTTATTAGTGTAATGCATCTGATTGTAATTAACTTGTAACAATATAATGGTCCAGGGAATAGCCATAGTATTCCAAATACCATAACTGCTTTAGCGTTGTTACTCTCACTGCACCTTCTTCTTCTTTTTTTTCTTTCAGCTGCTCCCTTTAAGGGTTGCCACAGCGGATCATCTTTTTCCATATTACTCTCACTGCACCACTTGGAGTATTTATATCACTGTATCTGAGTGGGGAATCACAGCAGCAACTGATTGGAAAGAGAATTATCGGTATACAGCATCAAGCCCACGCTGCCTCAGCCACAGCAAAACGTTTCAAAGCCTTTCCTGTACGAACCTCGCGGTTCAGAAGCAGTTTCACCCCAAGAACTATAAATACACTCAATCAATTGCTCCTTGTAGAACTGTTTGTACATATAAGTACAATTACCCCACTGTAAACTTGCACTACAGTTAAAATATTACACAACTTGCGCCACTTTATAAAGCGCGCATTTACATATGATGACGATATCATTTGTAAGATGAAATGCAGCAAAATATGTTGATTACATTATACAGATAAAACTTTAACTTCATTTAAATAATCTGTATTGTTAATAATTAAACATGTGAGGACACGGTGTTGCAGCGCTTGCATGTTCACGTATTGTTCCTGCCTCGTGCTGTTTACTTGCTGAGACTGGCGCGACACTGGAAGGATAGATGGATAGAATAATTAAACACGTACTATGAAGATATTTCAATGTTCCTTAAAAGTTTTGAAGAATCGTCGTTGTAAGCTTACAGATGGCTTAACGTCTATTAAAGAGCTGATTGTGTGGTGATTGGGTATTTGGGGAAAGAAAAGTAAGAAGAAGAATTGAAGGTTAGTATGTTTGAAAGAGACAGTACTGCTACAATAAATTATTTCATCGTAGGTCGTGCATGGCGCAGCAGCATCTTGTATGAGACATGAACAATCACTGCGCCATCGTGTTCATAATAACATGCTTTCATTCCAATCATCATGAAAATGATATCACGTATTCATCTCAGTATTTTAATTATTCAGAGAGCTGTAATATCACGAATGTAATGGATTCTGTGTCCTGTCGGGGAAAGAGAAAGAACAGAAGCATGTAGTGATTCACACACATACAGCACATTGAAGATCAAATACAAAACAAAGCATTTAATGTGCTACTTTAGTTACGATGGGATTTGAGAAACTAGTAAATTAAATTATTTTAAGATGAAGTTTATGTTCTACTTTAATGACAACATAAATTATGTGATTAAAGTGGATATTTCGAGATTGAAGTTAACATTTTGTGCTTTTTTTCCTACTCTGTGCTTTTTTTCTCACTGTACCCTAATAAGCTTCCATATGACACTCAGACGGTGGCCTATGTCTCGCCTTTTCACAGCGACTTTGATATGTGACAACTTCTTTTTTATGTCGGGCATGGTGCGACTTTGTGAACTTGAGCTTGTTTCTCCAACACAAGCTCAAGCTATGTCACTCAATCAACTTCCTTTTGTTGATTATACCACTGTATAAACCAACAAATAGTACGTTTTTCTTTGCCTCCACTTGGTATTTGCTGAAATTCCTATATTTTCCCTTTTGCTTTTGCCATTGCCTTTTCACAGAGCGCTGAGCTTAAGGTCTATTTATATTGATTTGCATATTTAAAGAGGAGTCATTCTGGGAAGAGACGGGGCGGGACAGAAGGCATGTGCACGTGTGTTAGTTTTCACGCTGATCGGGATTTATGGAGCGGAAGAACGCGAAAGTTGGAGTATGCACAGATTCCTGCATCTGGAATTTTCTGTGCATAAACACATTTTGGCTTTTGTGCTTACATCATGTTATAGTGCGAATTCTATGCACGGTGTAATACATGAGGCCCTTGGTCTTTATGGAAAGAATGGCATAAAAAGTGCAACCCTTTGAGCATCAACTGCAAAATATCATAACTTTAAACAACTTCAATTTGACTTTCATTTAGGCCTATCATGCTGCAACACTGAGTAAAGTGCATAACTAACTATAAAATGAGTTTGAGTAAAATATGCTTGACAAATGTTACCATCATCATGCATATGTAGACGCTTCAGGATCTTCTTCATTACACCATAAAACTGTACTTTTCCATAAAAACTGGTCCATCTGCTCTTAACTTCTGTGATGTAGTTATGATTATTCCAACTAAGAATACAATGCATTTGATCAATTACCTATAAAATAAGCACACTCTAAGTCAGCACACATTTTGTTTTAAGAAACCATTTTCAAAAATATTTCAGTCAAATGTCTCTGTTTTATGTACTTACATGATCCAGTTCTTTAAAGCATGGGTACGCCTCCCATAGAATCTATAAATGACCTCCGTGCATTAAATTCATGATCAAGGAGCTGGGTAACTGCAAATAGTTTTGACTTTGGCTTCTTGTAAAGGTCCTGTAGTGTTTTTTAGTACCTGGCCTGTATTTGGTGGCTGTCATCTATTGTGTCAACAGCTGCAAAAACATATAAATGAATAATCAAATCAGTTGTGTTTTCTAAACAGTCAGAACTAAGATGGGATATGACCTTCTCTATTGTGCACGTACCAGATGGTTCACATTCTTTCTCTGCTGTAACTTCTTGGGTATGACTAGAAGGTGACATGTTAACAAGCATTGCTGAAGCAATAGAATTCCCCGATGATGCAGTGGAATCAGCCTCGCCTGAATTCTCGACTTCAGCAGCATCAGGCTTATCAGTGGTGACAACGAGACATCTCTTTATTTATTTGAGGCATACAACCCTGTCGCTTCTGAGATGTGCAGATATTCTGTAGCCTTTTCAGGAGTTGTTTAAACACAGGTTCCTGTAATGAGATTACACTCTTTTAAAAAGTGTGCAAGTGAATACAAGGTGCGACTGCTCAGTCTAAATTTCCTATAAAAACTAGTTACTTACACTCACCCATGAATTTTGATCTTCAGCTGCACATAGCTTTGGATAATACTTGACTATACATTTTGCCATTGAAGAAACCTCATGTATGGAGGTATATTTGTCTTCCTTTGTTGTTGTCCTTTAGTATGGGCACCATGTTGGTCACTGTATTTCTAATTAATCTACAGCGCAGATCCTTTGAAAGAATACAGTGTTCCTCTTTCCCTATGCACTGCAGTGTTTTCTGACCTGCTCCAATTCACTATGATGTATGTATTCAGGGCTTGGTAGTTGAATGATTTTAGAGGGGTCGGCTTCTCTCAAACGTTTTCTGGAACATCCTTGCTCACTGGATTGAGGGGTAGGTGAAAGACTGGCATTTTTTAGAGTATTGCATTGTTTCTTTAAGAGGCTCTCCGGAAATGTGTTCTTTTGAAATTGCGGCACATTAAGTAACTAAACAATATAGTAATATGACAGAAAAGGCGATATCCCTCCCATCGTGATTACGGCGGTATAAGAATCACATGAGGAAAATATACTTTAGCTTACATTTACTGACGGTTGACGCGGTTACAGACGGGAAGCATATGACAAAGACTTTTATGCAGGTGGGAGTCTGGATCTACGCAGTCTGCCATTTTTCATCTCCACGCTGAGAGGGTTTTCGGACAAAGATCTGACACTTGCTTCAAAGGGTTTGGCTGTTGTCCATGCCTTTTAATACTTTCTGCTTCACTTGCTGGACTTCTCTGGTCTCCAAACAAGGGCAGGTAGGGACCAAACTCCTCCTCCACAAAATACAGAAATAGCATAATGCCTACATGCCGGTTCTCATTCTCCCAACAAGGAAAGAAGATTTTTGTACTGACAGAGGACAAAAATACTGTTCTGTGTTTAAGCTGACTATACAATCCTCCAGTTGTCTTTGGCTATCTAGTCTATGCTTGGTTGGCAATTCTAAATACTGAGCCCCTGTGTGCCAAACTTAGCATGCAAATGTGAATGAAGCTCATAACAGTATTGTCCAGATATAGTGACATAAATATTAAAGAAAAATGTATTATAACAAGCCACCCTTTGTCACTGTATCTGTGACAAAAACAATACTTGAAAGTTATATCCACAAAGCAAAAGGTACTTGATCCCCCATCACAGTGTAGACATTTCAAGATCATTTGTGGAAATGTGAGATGTAGTACCACTATAGCTTCTGTACCATTCATCTAAAACCAGCGTAAACATGGACAGTTACATTTAACATGGTATTACCAAGTAGTGATCATTGTATCTCATCGATGGTGTTAGTGGAGATTTTTGCCCTGTTATTTCTTACATAGTCAGTGTTGTATCTACATATTAATGAATTCATGCAGTGGGTGTCATAGCATCAGATTATATTACAATCCTATATAGCATCTTGATGGATTATACTATTCTTTGGCACTCCTATCATTTCTAGCTTCAGTCTGTTGCTATATGTGCCCCACCCTTTGGTGTCTGATCCTTTTATGAGTTACAATAGTTGTAACATAACTCAGATGCTATTCTAGATCTATTGCTATTAATGATTATTAATTGTTCTTAACTAGTATTATTGCATAATTGTTCGTTCACTATCTTTTATCCTCCCCAACTTCACTATCAGATGTTCTATTCCCTTTCAATTTACAATTTAAACATCATTGATCAATCATGCATATCCTCATACCTTTGAGCCCTTCTTATAACAGTTTCAAGTATATTCCTAGGCTTTCTATAAACATGCCTTGTCCAACCCAGTGGTTTGTTAACAAAGTCTTTTTCTTGGTGGCTTTGCAGATTGGTAGTTTTGCAGATCCTTCTGAACAAAGAATGACTGCTTCAAGACACTAAAGTTTTTTGTTATTGGAACAGAAAATTAAACAGTCCTTTTGCCATTAGGGAGCTCATGAGATGTTCCCTTGGTGACTGTTCCTTTTTTTAGGCTTGCACTGTATTCAGTAGTCATTCATGGGAGCCTTCAACAGCAGTCACATCACCTCAGTGGCTACAGCCTGTCTCTGCCAGAGTCCATAAAACTTTATCTCTGCAGCAAAAATGTCTGCACATAGCATGGCATCAAATTTGAGTAACTGGACTTTAAATCTTTCTTTAGTTCTTCACTCCGTTCCCTCTGGAAGAGCAACTGTTTCTTCTGGAGCTATTCTCAGGTATGTGCAACAGATCAAAAGTCATTAGTGCAGTACAGTCTCTTTAAATCTTCAATTGTGTGTACACCACCTTTTTTCTTCATTGATAAAACTTTACCACTGAATGGAGAGGCTTTAACCACTAAATTGAGTGGCCAAACTAAAATACTTGGTAGGCTAACTAAAGAAATGTGCAAGGTAGAGCAAATACATAACATAAAACAATTCTTTCCCAATCATATGTATCATACAATGCAGCATTATGAATGACAATTCTAGACCCGCAGTTCAGTCTCATAAAATAACAGTAAGAAAGGCTAGTGACAATGTTTCTTCAGTAGGATCATACATTACACAAAATTAACACATTGCCTCAGTTATCCAAGTATCTTAAATTATAACAGGATGTTACATATTTGAATTTAAGTGTTTTCATTTTTTTTTTCTAAAACAAATAATATCTTATAACATCTATACCATATAACAACTTGTAGCTCATCTTATTAAGAGACAAATTTTTTAAATGTCTTGAAGATTTTAAAAAAGTTCATATAGACTAATGGTTTTTAATGTGTAACTGAATAATCCATTTAGCTATGTGCATTATCACTAAACATTAACTTAATACATTGATGCAATAACAACTTGTCCTAAAATTAATCACTTACAGAGACAGATCAATACATGTATTTCAATTCTAATACATTTGGTAATACTGAAGTGATAATAATAATCATTTGTTATACATCAAAATATGTAAACTCTCTATACTGTTTTTACATGAAGACTAGAAAAAGAAATCAGAATAGCTGCTGTTCATTAATTTATGATTGACTAGCAAAATACCCGTGCTTCGCAGCGGAGAAGTAGTGTGTTAAAGAAGTTATGAAAAAGAAAAGGAAACATTTTAAAAATAACGTAACATGATTGTCAATGTAATTGTTTTGTCACTGTTATGAGTGTTGCTGTCATCAAGGATTTGATTATCATTATTTCTTTCAATCAGGTTCGTATTTGGAGGATGTGATTTGTTCAAGTACATTCCGTGTTTGTCAACCGTTGTAAAGATAACGGGTATCATTCATCGAAGTGTTCAGTACCCAAATCGCTATGCGAGTATTTAGCGGCAGCGTCTCTTAAGTTGTGGATTTGCCTGCGAGTATTTAGTGACAGTGTGTCTATTAACTTGTGGATTTTTCTGCAAGTATTTGGCGGCAGCGTCACGAAGTTGTTTTCGTCTAGCTGCATCAGAAAATGTACCACGACATCTAAGACGCCTCCTTTTTAATGTTTTCTCACAGCTTGGATTGCTGCTGTCATAATCGGTTTGAGTCTACATCTATCTATCTATCTGACACATACATATATATATATGTATGTGTCTATATGTGTGTATGTTATTTATATATATATATATATATATATATATATATATTGTAAAAGAAAAGAAAAGCATTGTGGACACTTCAAAAAACAAAATCAGGTCAAAGATATAACCAAAACAGTTCATATGCGCGACGCCTTCAGAGGCATCGTTGGCCATTTTATAGCGGAGGAGACGGAAGTAGAGGAATGGTGGGAAGGAACCGTGAGGGAGGATGGGACTGCTGATATCAAGGAAGATGGCGGAGGAAGGGCGGAAGTGGACGTACTGCGGGAAGGTTACAATGGTGGAGCGTCTTTTTTCCTGGAAGACAAAGGAGAAAGGTTAGTAGCCCGCCACACCCTGCCGGCAAACGTCTTTCGAAGCGCTTTAAGGTCCGTCCGCGGCCTCCTACTCGCGCATGTGTGACACGACCCCCCCCCCCCAAGCCCAAGACCGTCAGGTCGGGTGGACCTAACCGAGAGGTCGTGGATGCGAGAGAGGGCATCGCCATTGGCGTGAAGGCCGCCGCGCCGATAAGTGACCGTGAACTTATAGGGCTGCAAGTCCAGAAACCACATGGTGACCCGCGGATTCGACTCTTTGTGGAGGGACATCCACTGAAGCGCAGCGTGATCAGTCACCAGAGTGAATTCGCGGCCCAACAGGTAGTACCGGAGATAAGTCACGGCCCACTTAATGGCCAGGGCCTCCCTCTCCACTGCCGCGTACCGGCTCTCTCGGTCCAGCAGTTTCCGGCTCAGGTACATTACGGGGTGTTCAAGTGGTTTCAATACATAGAAGTTAAGGATCTTTGAGTAACACTCAACTTCAGTTTAGCCCTTTGCGTTTCAAAGGGAAAAACAAGTGAATTTGAGATGTTGAATTGAATTTTGAAAAACACTAAGAAAACCATCCAAACAGTTCTTACCCATTTTGGAACTATGTATTTCATCATTTAGAACTGTTTTTAAAACAGTATTTTGACGGAGCACTGAGTGAAAGTTGAATTTAACTAGATTTCACAATAGTGCGTTTCAAGAGCTGAAAAGCAATTCTGTAGATAAGAGTTACAGCTTGTTTACCACAAGGAAACTGTTCAAAACAGTACATTTCTGTTAGAATCCTACATTTCACATGTGATACAAGTGACTTCAATTTAGCCCAATGCATTTCAAAAGGGAAAACAAGTGTATTTGAGATGTTGAAGTGCACTTTGAAAAACACTTAGGAGACTATCCAAACAGTTCTTAACCATGAGGGAACTATGTATTTCATCATTTAGAAGTGTTTTTACCACAGCAATTTGACGGGGCACTGAGCAATAGTTGAAGGTAACTTGAATTCATAATAGTGCGTTTCAAGCGCTGAAAAGCACTTTTAGTAGATAACAAGTGTTACAGCTTGTTTAACACAAGGAAACTGTTCAAAACAGTAAATTTCTGTAAGAATCCTCCATTTCACATGTGATACAAGTGGTTTCAACACATAGAAATTAAG
>JANRMT010062843.1:4245266-4263281 GCA_026402145.1 Polypterus bichir lapradei
TATTTTGCCGCGGTGTAGAAAAGGGGTCCCGTGTTTGCACTTGTCTGGGCTATAGCTCAGGGGGAGGATGAAAAAAATTAATAGTGCTCACTTTGAGTTAAGGCAGAAGCGCAGTCAGCGTCTCAAAGGCCGGCACAGCTATGCGCGCGCGCCGGCTGCTCGACTTTTGCTGGGCAGGAGACGGCAGTTTTTGCAGACATGTTCACATGATCAAAAGTCTCCGCGCTCTTTGGAGGTCATTCATATACAAAATACCCGCGCCTCGCAGCGGAGAAGTAGTGGGTTAAAGAAATAATGAAAAAGAAAAGGAAACATTTTAATAATAACGTAACATGATTGTCATGAGTGTTGCTGTCATATATGTGCCTGCCTAAATAAGTCACCCTCGCTTCGCTCTTACTTTTTTACCGTTCATTTAATCATGGCTAGTGGCGGAAAAATTATAAAATGGAAGGAGGATTACACTGAGTATGGCTTTACCAAAACAATTATTGATGGCGAATCGATTATTCATAAAGCTTGAATTGGTGATCTGTTTTTGTGTGTTAACCTCATATTTTTTCATACTTCTTCTCAAACCAAGGTGGTGCGAGGCTAAAATGAATTGGGATGTGCTGATCAATGTAATCGGTGTACCAGGAAATCATGCATTGACAAAAGTTCCCCTTTGATTGTAATGCAAAGTGTGATTAAATGCATTATTTTTTAACGCGTTATGGAGCACATGCATCGAAGCTTCTCAGCTGTGCTTGTGCTAAGAAAATTAAACATTTTAAAATAACGTAACACGATTGTCAATGTAACCTTTTGTAAGTAGTGCCTGGAGGATTCAGTGTGGAGAAAGTCTAGAGACAGCGTGTGTATTAACTTGTGGATTTCTCTATATTTGGTGGCAGTGTGACGAAGTTGCTTCGGAAGACGGCGTTAACCGCGGAGCTCAGCTCAGTGCGAAATGAGGTAAATGGGAGGGGAGATGATGACGTGACTCCCCCACCCGGCTTAACTGTCAATCCCCTACAAACACGGTCTCTCGGAATTTGCATAAGCACACCCCTTCACCTGCAATTTTAACTTGGTTACAAAGTGATCAAAACTCTCGTTTATATCCTGCGTCCTCTCATTAAACTTGTATCCCGCATTACCCGAGGGCATGAAAAACGCCAGTGGCAGCCTGTCTATTAAGTTAATTTAAAGTTTAGGTTTATACCTTGCTTTGTTTCCGAAGTAGCTGTACTGATGAATATGGTAATACAGTATATGTCACTCGCTCGCTTCTTATTGTTTCGCTGCCCCGCTAACTTAAAAGCCTTGTGCAGCGCCTATCAGTTGAAAATTGATTGTTTGCTTGCTTTTATCGCTCTCTCTCTCTCTGCTCCTAGCGGAACTGTCATCTCTGACTTGTCATGGAGCACGTTTAAGCTCATGTGTTTGCAGTGTTTGAATAAAAATCCTTCTTGTTTCTACGACCTCCTGTGTCTCTGTGCAAATCTGTGACCCAAGCGTGACAATATATTCCGACGCTGACTTTATATATTCCAGCGCTGAGTTTATATATTCCAACGCTGACTTTATATATTTAAGTTTTGACTTTAGGTGGCTGTGTGACGAAGTTGCTTCGGAAGACGGCGTTAGCCACGGAGCTCAGCTCAGAGCGAAATGAGGTAAATGGGAGGGGATATGATGACGTGACTCCTCCACCCGCCTTAACTGTCAATCCCCCACAAACACAGTCTCTCGGAATTTGCATAAGCACACCCCTTCACCTGCAATTTTAACTTAGTTACAAAGTGATCAAAACTCTCGTTTATATCCTGCGTTCTCTCATTAAACTTGTATCCCGCATTACCCGTGGGCATGGAAAACGCCAGCGGCAGCCTGTCTATTAACTTAATTTAAAGTTTCGGTTTATACCTTGCTTTGTTTCCGAAGTAGCTGCAATGATGAATATGGTAGTATTGCCTTCTCAATTATATAATGCATGTTTTCTTCAGCGTATTTTGGAGCTCTTCCTGGTTTTCTACATAGTGCGTTGACGGTCAGTTCACGTGATTACGTGGGCGGCGTGATGATGTCACACGAAACTCCGCCCCCACAGCGGTCAAGCTCAACTCCATTACAGTAAATGGAGAAAAACAGCTTCCAGTTATGACCATTACGCGTAGAATTTCGAAATGAAACCTGCCCAACTTTTGTAAGGAAGCTGTAAGGAATGAGCCTGCCAAATTTCAGCCTTCTACATACACGGGAAGTTGGAGAATTAGTGATGAGTCAGTCAGTCAGTCAGTGAGTGAGTGAGTCAGTGAGGGCTTTGCCTTTTATTAGTATAGATAATAGGGACAAGGAGGATGTTTATGATATGAAAGTGATGACAACATAAATATATATTTATAAATGTGGAAATTTGAAGAGTTGAAACTTGGGCTTGGTCCTTCGCAATTCAAATTTTCCATAATTCAATAAAAGCAGTTTGAAATGTCACACCTGAGCACAGGACAGCTCATGCATCCATCAAGGCTGTTGCCCCAACATGTTCACCTCTCCATATGAATCTTTGTGTGAATACATATTTATGTATGTTTGTCATTTATACAAAGTCTATATTAATTTACAAACGTTTTGATAAACTTGATCATGGCACCAGAGAATGATAGCGTGCTACATGTTAATTAGCACACACAAGTAAGTATTTCACAGTACTCATGTAGCACTTATTTAGTTCAATACAACATAGTGTGAAAATACTCCATATCAATAGATAACTGAGCACATATTGTTTCTGTGTTTTATCAGGAAGTAAAGAAGATGACTACCATCTTGTTTTTAGTTACCTAAAAATTTTAACAATGAAAATATAAGCGGTCAGATATTTGAGCAATTCTGTCTTTGATTACTAATTTCATTTACGTTAAATAAAAGTAAATATTTCCATTTATGTATGGCTTCATCAAATTTCATAATTCATAAACAGTTTATTGATAACTGGTGACTATGTTCAATGTACTTTTCCTGTATTTTTTTTTTTTTTAACAGGAGCTGCAGTTTTCTGTGCAGCAAGATAACTTACAAGACAGCTGCACATCTCCCTCCTCTTCTGAATGCAATTCTTTAAAAAATGCCAGTCTTTCACCTACCCCTCAATCCAGTGAGCAAGGATGTTCCAGAAAACTTTTAAGAGAAGCCAGCCCCTCTAAAATCATTCAACTACCAAGCCCTGAATACATGGTTCATAGTGACAGTGAGTTGGAGCAGGTCAGAAAACACTGCAGCGCATAGGGAAAGAGGAGCATTGTATTCTTTCAAAGATTATGCGCTGTAGATTAATTAGAAATACAGTGACCAACAGAGTGCCCATGCTGAGGACAACAACGAGGGAAGACAAATATACCTCCAAAATTGAGGTTTCTTCAATGGCAAAACGTATAGTCAAGTATTATCCAAAGCTATGTGCAGCTGAAGATCAAAATTCATGGGTGAGTGTAAGTAACTAGTTTTTATAGGAAATTTAGACTGAGCAGTCGCACCTTGTATTCACTTGCACACTTTTTAAAAGGGTGTCATCTCATTACAGGAACCTGTGTTTAAACAACTCCTGAAAAGGCTACAGAATATCCGCACACCTCAGAAGCGACGGGGCTGTATGCCTCAAATAAGTAAAGAGATGTCTCAGCGTCACCACTGACAAGCCTGATGCTGCTGAAGTCGAGAATTCAGGCGAGGCTGATTCCACTGCATCATCGGGGAATTTTATTGCTTCAGTGATGCTTGTTAATGTGTCACCATCTAGTCGTACCCAAGAAGTTATAGCAGAGAGAATGTGAACCATCTGGTAAGTGCACAATAGAGATGGTCATATCCCATCTTAGTTCAGACTGTTTAGAAAACACAACTGATTTGATTATTCATTTATGGTTTTGCAGCTGTTGACAGTACAAAACACTACAGGATCTTTATAAGAAGCCAAAGCCAAATAAATTCGCAGTTACCCAGCTCCTTGTTAGTTTAAGAGTTTCTTGAAATACGATACACACGACTTACTAACTTAATTTAAGAGTGTAAAAAATTAGCAGGGTGTTAACATTTCACTAAGACTGGGGCCTTCACCTGTACCATTAAAGTAATAAAGAGCACTGTCTCACTCAGGGCTAACTCTAGAAAATATATATATATATATAATTTTTATATAACGCGCTCATGTATGGTATTGATAACGAAGTTAAGGGAGATGGGTTCTCCCATTGCAGTTTCAAGTGCAGCGATCTTTTTATATTCCAGCAATGAGCTTACAATTGTGGATACCTCAAAATCGATAACTTTAAAATATTGGCCTTTAAATTTGAAAGTTTTTCTTTAAAGGTATCTCAAAGAGAAGCAACTTGGGTCGTGTTCGCTTTTACTACCGGTAATAACTTGAGTCGCGTGCAATGCAGTTAGAACTTGGCACATTTTTAAAAGATAAATTTCAATATATTTTTAAGCAAGCGGAAGTCTGTATTAGAACGTCTTTAAAAACTTTTTTAATAAATCACTTTAATAAATAAATCAACGGCATTTAACTAACATTTATTTCATAATAACTCTCTGTATATATGAAATCTAACAATGATGGCGGTTGATAAAAAGAGTATGATGTTGCTGTGTATCCTCAAACCATTCATTAATGACTAAAATTGCAAGAGAAGCGCTAAATGTACCAATATGTTCGAATGCAAGAACTGCGTGCAGTGGAAGTTAGAATTCAGGCCAGTGTTTGGTGGATAAATTGCAAAGCTGAAAACCAGAAATGAAAAAATAAATATAACATAAACACCTGCATTTATTTTTTAAATTTTATGTAATGGTTACATGAAGCGGGCGGCATGGTGGCGCAGTGGTAGTGCTGCTGCCTCGCAGTTAGGAGACCTGGGTTCACTTCCTGGGTATGTTCTTTGCATGTTCTCCCTTGTGTCTGCGTGGGTTTCCTCCCACAGTCCAGAGACATGCAGGTTAGATAGATTGGCGATTCTAAATTGGCCCTAGTGTGTGTGCTTGGTGTGTGGGTGTGTTTGTGTGTGTCCTGCGGTGGGTTGGCACCCTGCCTGGGATTGGTTCCTGCCTTGTGTCCTGTGTTGGCTGGGATTGGCTCCAGCAGACCCCCGTGACCTTGTGTTCGGATTCAGCGGGTTGGAAACTGGATGGATAGATGGTTACATGAAACTAGCTTGCCCCACTACTTCTGTTTTGTGTCGTAATGATTATAGGTATCATCGTGGACAGGTGAATTCTTGTGGATTCATAAAAACAGAATGCACTGCAGCAACAGTAAATGTCAATTAGAAACTTACCTTTTAATATTTCCAGTGTGACTTCGTCAAGTGAATCCATTGGTTTATATGCGTTAATATGTTACATATGAGCTGTGAAGAGCAAAGCAGTATTTTAGCTATCTATGTAACGTTGTTAATAACCTTACGGTGAGAACGTTTCAAAATGTAACATCTGATGCGCGGGAAAGCTAAGGACGCTTCACGGGGAACGCGTATACGCATGCTCAAAGAAAGGTATGTTCCATTACATGACAAAGAAGGGGTTAAAAACAGCGCTGGATATTATATTTAAAAAAAACAAAAAAAACGTATTTATAAAAACAAAAACAATTGGACACTGCAAGGAAACTGTAATTATACCGTTAGCTTTTACTGTATATACTCAAAAATGTCATTAACGTAAATAATTATTTTTCCTAAAATAATGGAACGATCCTGAACAGCTACAGTCGCTCAGCACTCGTGCTTTTTCCTGTTTAAACACCAAAGATGATTTGCTGTTGTTTTATTTGCTGCTCGTTTGTGGCTTTGAGTTTAAAACGACTTTTGAGCCATATCAACACTACACATTATATTGTTTGGAGTTTCAATTTCATGATGCTGTGTCTTTGATAGAGATGTTTTGTCATTTGAAATTAAAATCCCTAACCTGGATAAATCCACCCGTTTTGTTGATGCTATGAAGCTGGTTAATTTTAATTCCAGTGAGATTATATGACTGAAAAACAAAATATATATTCTTGTGAAGTACTACCATGGGGATATAATTGAACTATATAAAACTTTTAAAGATTCCTAACTTCTTGAACTTTTCTTTTTATGTTACTAAATTCCAGCAACACTGTTTGGATTAAGCCATTTATTTAACACAGTGAAAAAACTCTTGCATCAAACCACCTAACACATTTTTTATACAAGGGTCATTTATTTTAAAATGTGGAAACTATTTTGATTTGAAGAAAAATGTTACCATTTGAATATAATAAAGTACTACCCTTTGCAGGGAATCCAGCTGTTAAATCATACTAGTTACAGAGAAAGGCCACTGAATTAGGCAAGTGTTAATCTGAAATGTCATAGTTGTTAACAAAATCAAAGTTGTATTCTAAAACCTTTCTGGATTAAAAAGAGTTTAATTTAAGTCTTGGGGTTGTGTCTTACTCATATCTTCAAACAAGACAAACCTAGAAAGTTTTGGTCCTTGAAATAAGAATACATGTCCTGCTATGCTCATCGCTGTAGTTAACAGGCTTTTGTCTCACAGTTGTGCTTTTTTTAAGTCAAAATTGTCTTGGAATTGCACTTTTATATCTAAGTCAGATAGCGTAAGACCAATTATCTTGAATTGAGCAAAATAATCTAACAAGTATCATTGCAACATGAGATATTTAATCTCTTGGGGCAAAATATTAGATATATTACCTTAAAATAAGAAATTTTTACTTGTTAAGAGAAAATATTTTGCCGTGGAAAAAAAACAGTTCTTACCCATTAGGGAACTAAGGATTTCATCATTTAGAACTTCTTTTACTATAGTATTTTGACAGGCCACGGAGTTATAGTTGAATGTAAATTCAATTGACAATAGCACGTTTCAAGCGCTGAAATGCACTTTCACTAGATAACAAGTGTTACAACTTGTTAACAACAAGGAAACTGTTCAAAACAGTACATTTCTGTAAGAATCCTCCATTTCAAATCTGATACAAGTGGTTTCAAGAGATAGAAGTTAAAGATCATTGAGTAACACTCATTTTCAGTTTAGCCCAATGTGTTTTAAGAAAACAAGTGAATTTGAGATGTTGAAGTGCACTTTGAAAAACACTTAGGAAACCATCCAAACAGATCTTACCCATTTGGGAACTTAGGATTTCATCATTTAGAACTGTTTTTACAACAGTATTTTGACGGGGAACTTAGGTATAGTTGACGGTAACTTGAATTCACAATAGTGCGTTTCAAGCGCGGAAAAGCACTTTCAGCAGATAAACAGTGTTACAGCTTGTTTAGCACAAGGAAACTGTTCAAAACAGTGCATTTCTGTTAGAATCCTCCATTTCAAATGTGATACAAGTGGTTTCAACACATAGAAGTTAAGGATCATATAGATGGATAGATAGACAGATACTTTATTAATCCCAAGGGGAAATTCACATAATCCAGCAGCAGTATGCTGATACAAAAAAATAATATTAATTTAAAGAGTAATAAAAAATGCATGTAAAAACAGTCAATAACTTTGAATAATGTTAGGATTTACTCCCCCGGGTGGAATTGAAGAGTCGCATAGTGTAGGGGAGGAACGATCTCCTCAGTCTGTCAGTGGAGCAAGACAGTGACAAAAGTCTGTCACTGATGCTTTTCCCCTGCCTGTATATGACACTGTTAAGTGGATGCAGTGGATTCTTCATGATTGACAGTAGTTTGCTTAGTGCCCGTCACTCTGCTACAGATGTTAAACTGTCCAGCTTTATTCCTACAGTAGAGCCTGCCTTCTTAACAAGTTTGTCCAGGTGTAAGACGTCCTTCTTCTTTATGCTGCCTCCCCAGCTCACCACCGCGTAGAAGAGGGCACTCTCCAAAACCGTCTGGTAGAACATCTGTGGCATCTTATTGCAGATGTTGAAGGACTTCAACCTTCTAAGAAAGTATAGTCGGCTCTGACCTTTCTTACACAGAGCATCAGTATTGGAAGTCCAGTCCAATTTGTCATCTAGCTGCACTCCCAGGTATTTATAGGTCTGTACCCTCTGCACACAGTCTCCTCTGATGATCATGTGGTCCATGAGGGGCCTGGGCCTCCTAAAATCCACCACCAGTTCCTTGGTCTTGCTGGTGTTCAGGTGTAAGTGGTTTAAGTCACAACATTTAACAAAGTCTTTGATTAGCTTCCTATACTCCTCTTCCTGCCCACTCCTGATGCAGCCCACAATAGCAGTGTCATCAGTGAACTTTTGCACGTGGCAGGACTCTAAATTGTATTGGAAGTCTGATGTATGTAGGCTGAACAGGACCGGAGAAAGTACAGTCCCTTTCGGCGCTCCTGTGTTGCTGACCACAATGTCAGACCTGCAGTTCCCAAGACGCACATACTGAGGTCTGTCTGTAAGATAGTCCATGATCTATGCCACCAGGTGTGAGGCTACTCCCATCTCAGTCAGCTTGTCCCTAAGGAGCAGAGGTTGGATGGTGTTGAAGGAGCTAGAGAAGTCCAAAAACATAATTCTTACAGCACCGCTGCCTCTGTCCAAGTTGGTGAGGGATCGGTGTAGCATATAGATGATGGCATCCTCCGCTCCCACCTTCTCCTGGTATGCGAACTGTAGATGGTCGAGGGCGTGGCGGACCTGTGGCCTCAGGTGGTGAAGCAGCAGACGCTCTATGGTCTTCATCACATGTGACGTCAGAGCAACAGGCCAGAAGTCATTAAGCTCACTAGGACGTGATACCTTTGGGACTGGGGTGATACAAGATGTTTTCCAAAGCCTCGGGACTCTCCCCTGTTCCAGGCTCAGGTTGAGAATGCGCTGTAGAGGACTCCCCAGTTCCAACGCACAGGCCTTCAGCAGTCGTAGCGATACACCATCTGGACCCGCTGCTTTGCTGGCACGAAGTCTCCTTAGCTCTCTGCTCACCTGTGCTGCTGTAATTGTGGGTGGGGATGTCTCACCTATGCTGGTATCAGCAGAAGGATGGTTGGAGGATGAAGTACTCAGAGGTGAGAGTGGGTTAGGGTGGTCAAACCTGTTAAAGATGTTGTTCATTTGGTTTGCTCTCTCCACTTCTCTCTCGATGGTGGCACCCTGCTTCGAGCTGCAGCCAGTGATGATCTTCATCTCCTCCCACACTTCCTTCATGCTGTTATTCTGCAATTTCTGCTCCAGCTTTCTCCTGCACTGCTCCTTCGCCGCCCTGAACTGGACTCGGAGTTCCTTCTGCACGCGCTTGAGCTCATGCTGATCACTGCCTTTAAAAGCCCTTTTCTTCTGGTTCAAAAGGCCCTTGATGTCACTTGTATTCCATGGCTTGTTGTTAGCATAGCAGCGTACTGTTCTTACTGAAACTACAATGTCCATACAGAAGTTGATGTAATCAGCTGTGCAGTCAACAGCCTCTTCAATGTTCTCACTATGTGACCCCAGCAGTATATCCCAGTCTGTAGTTCCAAAGCAGTCTCTCAGAGCCTGCTCTGCCTCAGGGGACCACTTCCTGAATGATCGTGTGGTTGTAGGTAGCGCCTTCACTCTTGGTTTGTAGTGAGGCTGAAGCAGAACCAGGTTATGATCTGCTTTCCCAAGCGCAGGTAGCGGGGTGGCGCTGTATGCGTCTTTAACGTTTGCATACAGTAGGTCAATAGTCTTATTTCCCCGGGTGTTACAGTCCACATACTGGGAGAAGGCAGGTAATATTTTATCCAGCGTTACATGGTTAAAGTATCCAGAAATTATCACAAGCGCCTCAGGGTGCTGCGTTTGTAACTTAGCAACTGAGGAATGGATGACGTTACTCGCTATCTCCGCGTTCGCTCAAGGGGTGATGTAAACAATAACAACAATCACGTGTCCAAACTCTCTTGGCAAGTAATAGAGACGCAGACTTATGGCCAACAGTTCGATGTCCCTGCAGCAATTGGAGATTTTAACGTTTATATGTCCAGAGTTGCACCACCTTGTATTCACATAGAGAGCGAGTCCTCCTCCTTTCCGCTTCCCACAGGTATTTGCGTCTCTGTCTGCTCTAACTGTGCTAAACCCTGCTAGCTCCACGTTAGCATCTGGGATGGCAGTTGTTAGCCACGTTTCATTAAAACACAGCAAGCTGCATTCTCTGTAGGTTCTGAGATTTTTCACCAGCACAGCCAGTTCGCCGATCTTATTTAGTAGTGAGTTCACATTTCCCAGGATCACAGTAGGTACCAACGGTTTATAACGCCATTTTCTCGCAATCTACTTGGCTTTTATCTTATCTTTGTGCTGGCTCGGCTGCCCCGATATCGTCTTCTTACCTCGTTAGGTAAATAGGTAACCACACCGGCGTGGGCATTTCTTCTCAGTGCTTTAAGTTGACTACTTAAATAGACTAGTCGCGGAGTGTAAAAATCCATGTGAAGTAGTAAAAATAGTAAAAAGTGTCCAGGGAGCAATTCCACATAAAAGAAAGTGATAGAAGTGATCAATGAAATAGAGAAAAATAGAAAAAAAAAAGGTAAAAAGATAGTCATACACGGAGCTGCTGGAATGGCTGCCACTCGCGTGGTGCTGGAAATAGAATATTTCATTCAGAGAGTTTGGATATGTGATTGTTGTTATTGTTTACATCCCCCCTCGAGCAAACGCGGAGAAAGATGAGTGACGTCATCCATTCCGCAGTTGCTAAGTTACAAACGTTGCACCCTGAGGCGTTTGTAATAATTTCTGGAGACTTTAACCATGTAGCTGGATAAAACATTACCTGCCTTCTCCCAGTAGGTGGACTGTAACACCTGGGGAAATAAGACTATTGACCTACTGTATGCAAACGTTAAAGACGCATACACAGCCACCCTACTGCCTGCGCTTGGGAAAGCAGATCATAACCTGGTTCTGCTTCAGCCTCACTACAAACCAAGAGTGAAGGCGCTACCTACAACCACACGATCATTCAGGAAGTGGTCCCCTGAGGCAGAGCAGGCTCTGAGAGACTGCTTTGGAACTACAGACTGGGATATACTGCTGGGGTCACATAGTGAGAACATTGAAGAGGCTGTTGACTGCACAGCTGATTACATCAACTTCTGTATGGACATTGTAGTTTCAGTAAAAACAGTACGCTGCTATGCTAACAACAAGCCATGGATTACAAGTGACATCAAGGGCCTTTTGAACCAGAAGAAAAGGGCTTTTAAAGGCGGTGATCAGCATGAGCTCAAGCACGTGCAGAAGGAACTCCGAGTCCAGCTCAAGGCAGCGAAGGAGCAGTACAGGAAAAAGCTGGAGTAGAAATTGCAGAATAACAGCATGAAGGAAGTGTGGGAGGGGATGAAGATCATCACTGGCTGCAGCTCAAAACGGGGTGCCACCATCGAGAGAGAAGTGGAGAGAGCAAACCAAATGAACAACTTCTTTAACAGGTTTGACCACCCTAACACAGGTGAGCAGAGAGCTGAGGAGACTTCGTGCCAGCAAAGCAGCGGGTCCAGATGGTGTATCGCCACGACTGCTGAAGGCCTGTGCGTTGGAACTGGGGAGTCCTCTACAGTGCATCTTCAACCTGAGCCTGGAACAGGGGAGAGTCCCGAGGCTTTGGAAACATCTTGTATCACCCCAGTCCCAAAGGTTTCACGTCCTAGTGAGCTGAATGACATCAGGCCTGTTGCTCTGATGTCACATGTGATGAAGACCATGGAGCGGCTGCTGCTTCACCACTTGACGCCACAGGTCTGCCACTCCCTCGACCCTCTGCAGTTCGCATACCAGGAGAAGGTGGGAGCGGAGGATGCCATCGTCTATATGCTACACCGATCCGTCTCCCACTTGGACAGAGGCAGCGGTGCTGTAAGTATTATGTTTTTGGACTTCTCTAGTGCCTTCAACACCATCCAACCTCTGCTCCTTAGGGACAAGCGGACTGAGATGGGAGTAGACTCACACCTGGTGGCATGGATCGTGGACTATTTTACAGGCAGATCTCCGTATGTGCGTCTTGGGAACTGCAGATCTGACATTGTGGTCAGCAACACAGGAGCACGCAGGGGACTGTACTTTCTCTGGTCCTGTTCAGCCTGTATACATCAGACTTCCAATATGATTCAGAGTCCTGCCACTTGCAAAGGTTCGCTGATGACACGGTTATTGTGGGCTGCATCAGGAGTGGGCAAGAGGAGGAGTACAGGAAACTAATCAAAGACTTTGTTAAATGGTGTGACTCAAACCACTTACACCTGAACACCAGCAAGACCAAGGAACTGGTGGTGGAGTTAGGGAGGCCCAGGCCCCTCATGGACCCCATGATCATCAGAGGAGACTGTGTGCAGAGGGTACAGACATATAAATACCTGGGAGTGCAGCTGGATGACAAATTGGACTGGACTGCCAATACTGATGCTCTGTGTAAGAAAGGTCAGAGCCGACTATACTTTCTTAGAAGGTTGGCGTCCTTCAACATGTGCAATAAGACGCTGCAGATGTTCTACCAGACGGTTGTGGTGAGTGCCATCTTGTACACGGTGGTGTGCACTGGAGGCAGCATAAAGAAGGACGTTGTCTCACGCCTGGACAAACTTGTTAAGAAGGCAGGCTCTACTGTAGGAATAAAGCTGGACAGTTTAACATCTGTAGCAGAGCGACGGGGACTAAGCAAACTACTGTCAATCGTGAAGGATCCACTGCATCCTCTGCCTGGAGATGACACTGTTAAGTGGAAGTAGTTTCACTGACAGACTTTTGTCACTGTCTTGCTCCACTGACAGACTGAGGAGATCGTTCCTCTCCTACACTATGCAACTCTTCAGTTCCACCCGGGGGAGTAAATGCTAACATTATTCAAAGTTATTGTCTGTTTTTACATGCATTTTTGATTACTCTTTAATTTAATATTGTTTTTTTATATCAGTATACTGCTGCTGGAATATGTGAATTTCCCCTTGGGATTAATAAAGTATCTATCTTTCTCTATCTTTCTCTATCTATCTCTATCTATCTCTATCTATGTATCTATCTATCTGTTGACACCGCTTGTATCACATTTGAAATGAAGAATTCTTATAGAAATGCACTGTTTTGAACAGTTTCCTTGTGTTAAACAAGCTGTAACACATGTTATCTGCTGAAAGTGCTTTTCAGTGCTTGAAACGCGCTATTGTGAATTCAAGTTACCTTCATCTATAAGTCAGTGCCTCTTCAAAATACTGTTGTAAAAACAGTTCTAAATTATGAAATCCTGAGTTCCCTAATGGGTAGGAACTGTTTGGATGTTTTCCTATGTGTTTTTCAAAGTGCTCTTTAACATCTCAAATTCACTTGTTTTCTCCTTTGAAATGCATTGGGCTAAACTTAAAATGAGTGTTGCTCAATGATCCTTATCTTCTATGTGTTGAAACGACTTGTATCACATGTAATATAGAGGATTCTAACAGAAATGAACTTTTTCCAACAGTTTCCTTATGGATAACCAGCTGTAACACTTGTTTTCTACTGAAAGTGCTTTTCAGCGCTTGAAACGCGCTATTGTCAAATCAATTTACATTCAACTGTAACTCAATGGCCCGATAAAATACTGTTGTAAAAGTATTTCTAAATGATGAAATCCTCAGTTCCCTAATGGGTAAGAACTGTTTGAATGGTTTCCTATGTGTTTTTCAAAGGTCTCTACAACATCTGAAATTCACATGTTTTCTCTCTTAATAGGCATTGGGCTAAACTGGAAATGAGTGTTTCTCAATGATCCTTAACTTCTATGTATTGAAACAACTTGTATCACATGTGAAATAGAGAATTCTAACAGAAATGTACTTTTTTTGAAAAGTTTCCTTGTGGTCAACAAGCTGTACACTGCAAAAAAACTTAGCTAAGAAATAAGATAAAAACACTGAATTTCAGGAGAAAATGACTTAATATTAGTGAAATTATCTGTCCTTGCAGCAAGATAATTTTAGTTGCCAAGATATCTTAAAATAAGTTAGTTCCAGTCTAGAAATAAGAAAGCCCTGTTAGGTGTTCAAAGGTTTGAAATAAGTAGAAAATGCTGCTTTTTAGAACAAATTACTTGAGATTAGACTTTCTACAGTGGAAATACACTGAATATTAGAAAATAACTTTTAATTCAGTTGTTTTGCATTCTTAATTTTTGCACACTGAAAAATGAAGGCCAAGGAAGAAGAAAATAAATCACTAATATAAGTGGAAAATTCTTAATACCAGTGGAGAATGAAAGTCTTGTTACTTGAAACAAGTTAGCTCATCTTGAAATAGGTAGTCCAATATTTAATCTCAGAGCATATATCTTAAAAAAGGAAAATTATTTTACAAAACTCACAGAATAAGAAAAAAATATACGATTATTAAGAAATAAATGCTTGAAATAAGCAAAATTATATGCCAATGGGATGAGATATATTGACTTGGATTTTTAAAAAATCCTGAAATTACTTCATTTCAACACATACTAAGCCATATTTGCATTTTATATACAACAAATTTCTGTCCACCTACAAAAGAATGAGGTAAAAGTAGCAAAGTGCTCTCATTTTAGTATGGTCTTCATTTCAAATTGTAACCAAATATTTTAGCAGATGTTTGAATTAGGAATTCATTCCTATATTCAAGACACATAATTAAGACATAATCTCCTGATATATGTTGGCTTCTTGAATACATAAAACAACTTAACAATAAAGACATAATCATTAGCACTGCTCTTTATTTAAGTATTACATCAGTATCCAACAGCACTACTGCTGTGTTTACAATACAGAAACAGAGAAAAACATAAGCACATGAAAATTAGTTGACACAGGAAGGTTACCTTGTATATAACAGAAAGGTCATATCCATATCATTATTGTACATTGTAGTTCAGGACTGTCTCATCTTGTCACAGTCAGAAATGCATAACAAACTTAATTACATAAACAAAATTTTAACAGCGGTAACTTTGCCAAAAAACAGGACAAAGAAAATACAACCTAACATGTTAAAATCCACAAAATATCAAATTATTTATAATTTATCTAATTGATTTTCAAATATTATGGTGATTATATACAGTACATCATAGACATGCATTTCCTGTTCTACATTTGGCTCAAACAATTTTTCTTCTAGCATATTTTTTTTCCCTTCAAATTGTGTCCAGTAATATTTCAGTTTGAATTCCAGAGAGGACAGCGGCAGTGCACTTAGGATATTTTAGATGTAGTGCATAATAGTATGCCATAAGGTACATGATACCTTCCTGCAACTTTTCTTTAGGGAAAGTTGTCACAGGCTCACTTCCAATAGCCAGCATGCAGTTATCTTGGTTCACAATAAGGACGGTGCTAGTCAGTGGTCAGTCTTTGCTGTAGAAAGGCATCAGGATTCTCGGAGGTCTTTAAGACAAACAAAAACCAACAAAAAAAACAGGATGAATTTATTCTATCCTCTGTTGTCCTATACAGATTTACTATACATTTACCTATTTAGAATACTTAATTAATGTGATAATTTTAACAGAAGCAGTTATACACAGCTTGTAATTGAAATAGCAAAGAAATCACTAAAAATTGAAGATTTTTATATTCTGTTGAGCCCTTTTAATCAAACCATTTAATGTATAATGTCGTTCAAGTAGCTAACATTAAAAAGAACCCCGAAAAATGCTGCCAGTCACAGATGGATAGAATTGCAGTAACTGTCTTTATTTTTCCTTTAAACAATGTATAAATGTAAAGTTTTACCTTAAGGCCATGAACTAATGCCTCATGTTTTGTTTCCCAGCTTTTTTCGGGGTAGAGAAACTGAAGGGAACATGGATGGCAGAGCTCTAAACATGACGATGGCATTTTTCACTAATGGAAAAAAAAAACAAAAAAACAATCTTATTAAATATCTTTTGCATTATGTTCTAATATAACTCAAACATTCTCCTTTTAATGAAAACAACAACATACAGCAAGCTTCAAATTAAGAATGATTTATAACAAAAATTATTTGATGTCTGGTATTTTTACCTACTAATATGTTAGAACATGAACAAACAATTGAAATGAACCTTACATAGATCATATTTAAAGTTTTAAGTATTCTTTAAAATATTCCTTCATTATTTATACCTAATAAAGGATAGTGTCAGTCAATTTATTATTCTGTTGTGTCTTAAAAAGATGCTAGACAAAACTATTTACAATGCTAATAAATGGCTTTTTAAAAACATAATTAAAGGGAACAGTTTATTTCAGAATAACACAGTACAACTTTCTAATACAATGAAGAAAAGGGAACCTGGAATTCACAATTTAACAGTTACTGGCATAGACAACACCAATAATATTTTGCATGAAAATTTCTCAAAGTTTGGCTTACTATAATATAGACTTGGTCTTTATGGGAAAAAAATGGCATAAAATAGTGGAACCCTTTGAGCATCAACTGCAAAATATAACTTTAAACAACTTCAATTTGATTTTCATTTAGGCCTATCATGCTGTAACACTGAGTAAAGTGCATAACTAACTATAAAATGAGTTTGAATAAAATATGCATGACAAATTTTACCCTCATCGTGCATATGTGGACGCTTCAGTATCTTCATTACTCCATACAGCTGTGCTTTTCCATAAAAACTGGTCCATCTGCTCTTAACTTCTGTGATGTAGTTAAGATTATTCCAACTAAGAATACAATGCATTTGATCCATTACCTATAAAATAAGTACACTCTTCAAAGTCAGCACATATTTTGTTTTAAGAAACCATTTTCAAAAATATTTCAGTCAAATGTCTGTGTTTTATGTACTTACATGATCCAATTCTTTAAAGCCTGGGTAAGCCTCCCATATAATCTATAAATGACCTCTGTGCATTAAATTCATGATCAACAAGCTGGGTAACTGCGAATTTATTTGGCTTTGGCTTCTTGTAAAGATCCTGTAGTGTTTTGTAGTGTCAACAGCTGCAAAAACATAGAAATGAATAATCAAATCAGTTGTGTTTTCTAAACAGTCTGAACTAAGATGGTATATGACCATCTCTATTGTGCACTTACCAGATGGTTCACATTCTCTCTCCTGTAACTTCTTGGGTACGACTAGAAGGTGACATGTTAACAAGCATTGCTGAAGCAATAGAATTCCCCGATGATGCAGTGGAAATCAGCCTTGCCTGAATTCTCGACTTCAGCAGCATCAGGCTTATCTGTGGTGACGCCGAGACATCTCTTTATTTATTTGAGGCATACAACCCTGTCGCTTCTGAGGTGTGCGGATAATCTGTAGCCTTTTCAGGAATTGTTTAAACACAGGTTCCTGTAATGAGATTACACTCTTTTAAAAAGTGTGCAAGTGAATACAAGGTGTGACTGCTCAGTCTAAAACCCCTATAAAAACTAGTTACTTACACTGACCCATGAATTTTGATCTTCAGCTGCACATAGCTTTGGATAATATTTGACTATATGTTTTGCCATTGAAGAAACCTCATGTTTGGAGGTATATTTGTCTTCCCTCGTTGTTGTCCTCAATATGGGCACCATGTTGGTCACTGTATTTTTAATTAATCTCCAGCGCAGATCCTTTGAAAGAATACAATGCTCCTCTTTCCCTATGCGCTGCAGTGTTTTCTGACCTGCTCCAGTTCACTGTCACTATGAAGGATGTATTCAAGGCTTGGTAGTTGAATGATTTTAGAGGGACTGGCTTCTCTTAAAAGTTTTCTGGAACATCCTTGCTCACTGGATTAAGGGGTAGGTGAAAGACTGGCATTTTTTAAAGAATTGCATTCAGAAGAGGAGGGAGATGTGCAGCTGTCTTGAAAGTTATCTTGATGCACCAAAAACTGCAGCTCCTGTTAAAAAAATACAGGAAAAGGGCATTGAAAATAGTCACCAGTTATCAATAAACTGTTTATGAATTATGAAATTTGATGACGCCTGACATAAATGGAAATATTTACTTTTATTTAACGTAAATGAAATTAGTAATCAAAAGACAGCATTGCTCAAATATCTGACCGCTTATATTTTCATTGTTAAAATTTTTA
>JANRMT010062843.1:4263381-4278210 GCA_026402145.1 Polypterus bichir lapradei
GAGCTTTAAAGAGGGCTTTTTTATATTTATTAACACTCTCTGTCCATATATATATGTATATATATATTTTTATATAATGCGCATGGTATGGTATTGATAACGAAGTTAAGGGAGATGGGTTCTCCCATTGCAGTTTCAAGTGCAGAGATCATTTTATATTCTAGCAATGAGCTTACAATTGTGGATACCTCAAAATCGATAATTTTAAAATATTGGCCTTTAAATTTTTAAGTTTTTCTTTAAAGGTATCTCAAATAGAAGGAACTTGGGTTGTATTCGCTTTTACTACCGGTAATAACATGAGGCGCGTGCAATGCAGTTAGAACCTGACACATTTTTAAAAGATATATTTCAATTTATTTTTAAGCAAGCAGAAGTCTGTATCAGAACGTCTTTAACAACTTTTTAAATAAATCAGTTTAACAAATAAATCAACGGCATTTAACTAACATTTATTTCATAATAACTCTCTGTATATATGAAATCTAACAATGATGGTGCTCGATAAAGAGTCTGGTGTTGCTGTGTATCCTCAAACCATTCATTAATGACTAAAATGGAAAGAGAAGTGCTAAATGTACCAATATGTTCGAATGCAAAAACTGCGTTCAGTGGAAGTTAGAATTCAGGCCCGTGTTTGCTGGATAAATTGCAAAGGTGAAAACCAGAAATGAAAAAATAAATATTTATAACATAAACACCTGCATTTATTTTTTTAAATTTTATGTAACGGTTACACGAAACTAGCTTGCCCCACTACTTCTGTTTTGTGTCGTAATGATTAACGTGGACAGGTAAATTCTTGTGGATTCATAAAAACAGAATGCACTGCAGCAACAGTAAATGTCAATTAGAAACTTACCTTTTAATATTTCCAGTGTGACTTCGTCAAGTGAATCCATTGGTTTATATGCGTTAATATGTTACTTATGAGCTGCGAAGAGCAAAGCAGTATTTTAGCTATCTATGTAACGTCGTTAATAACCTTAAGGTGAGAACGTTTCAAAATGTAACATCTGATGCACGGGAAAGCTGAGGACGCTTCACAGGGAACGCGTTTACGCATGCTCAAAGAAAGGTATGTTCCATTACATGACAAAGAAGGGGTCAAAAACGGCGCTGGACATTACATTTGAAAAAAAAAAAAACTTATTTGTAAAAAAAAAAAAAAAAACCAAAAACATAAACAATTGGACACTGCAAGGAAACTGTAATTATACTGTTTCTTCTTTAAACTTTTCATATATTCAACAATTTCATTGACGTAAATAAATTTTTTTCCTAAAATAATGGAACGATCCTGAACAGCTACAGTCACTCAGCACTCGTGCTTTTTCCTGTATAAACACCAAAGATGATTTGCCGTTTTTTTTATTTGCTGCTCGTTTGAGGCTTTGAGTTTTAAACGACTTTTGAGCCATATCAACACTACACATTATATTGTTCGGAGTTTCAATTTCATGATGCTGTGTCTTTGATAGAGATGTTTTGTCATTTGAAATTAAAATCCCTAACCTGGATAAATCCACTCATTTTGTTGATGCTATGAAGCTGGTTAATTTTAATTCCAGTCAGACTATATGATTGAAAACAAAATATATATTCTTGTGAAGTACTACCATGGGGATATCATTGAACTATATAAAATTTTTAAAGATTCCTAACTTCTTGAACTTTTCTTTTTATGTTAATAAATTCCAGCAACACTGTTTGGATTAAGCCATTTATTTGACACAGTGAAAAAACTCTTGCATCAAACCACCAGACACATTTTTATGCAAGGGTCATTTTAAAATAAAGAATTTTTACTTGTTAAGTGTAAACGTTTTGCAGTGTATCACTTGTTTTCTACTGAAAGTGCTTTTCATCCTTGAAACACACTATTGTCAATTGAATTTGGCCCGTCAAAATACTGTAGTAAAAGCATTTGTAAATGATGAAATCCTTAGTTCCCTAACGGGTAAGAACTGTTTCGATGGTTTCCGATGTGTTTTTCAAATTGCTCTTCAATATCACAAATTCTTGTTTACCCCTTTGAAATGCATTGGGCCAAACTGAAAATGAGTGTTAAACAATGATCATTAACTTCTATGTGTTGAAATGACATGTATCACATGTGAAATGGAGGATTCTAACAGAAATGTACTGTTTTGAACAGATTCTTTGTGGTTTACAAGCTATAACACTTGTTATCTACTGAAAGTGCTTTTCAGTGCTTGAAACGGGCTATTGTCAAATGAATTTACATTCAACTATAATGCAGTGGCCCGTCAAAATACTGCTGTAAAAGCAGTTCTAAATGATAAAATCCTCAGTTCCCATCTGAATAAGAACTGTTTGGATGGTTTCCTTTGTGTTTTTCAAAGTGCACTTCAACAACTCAAATTCTCATGTTTTTCCCCTTTGAAACGCATCGGGCTAAACTGTAAATGAGTGTTACTCAATGGTACTTAATTTCTATTTGTTGAAATCACTTGTATCACATACGAAATGGAGGATTCTAACAGAAATGAACTTTTCTGAAAAGTTTCTTTGTGGTTAACCAGCTGTAACACTTGTTTTCTACTGAAAGTGCTTTTTAGCGCTTGAAACGTGCTATTGTCAATTGAATTTACATTCAACTATATCTCAAAGGCCCGTTAAAATACTGTTGTAGAAGCATTTCTAAATGATGAAATCCTCAGTTCCCTAATGGGTAAGAACTGTTTGGATGGTTTCCTATGTTTTTTTCAAAGTGCACTTCAGCATCTCAAATTCACTTGTTTTCCCCTTTGAAATGCATTGGGCTAAACTGAAAATGAGTGTTACTCAATGATCCTTAACTTCTATGTGTTGAAACGACATGTATCACATGTGAAATGGAGGTTTCAAACAGAAATGTACTGTTTTGAACAGTTTCCTTGTGGTTAACAAGCTGTAACACTTGTTATCTACTGAAAGTGCTTTTCAGCGCTTGAAACGCGCTATTCTTAAATGAATTTAAATTCAACTATAACACAGTGACCCGTCAAAATACTGTTTTAAAAGCAGTTCTAAATGATAAATTCCTTAGTTCCCCAATGGGTAAGAACTGTTTGGATGGTTTTCCATGTGTTTCTCAAAGTGCTCTTCAAAATCTCAAATTCACTTGTTTTCCCCATTGAAATGCATTGGGCTAAACTGAAAATGAGTGTTTCTCAATGATCCTTAACTTCTATTTATTGAAACCACTTATATGACATGTGAAATAGAGGATTCTAACAGAAATGAACTGTTTTGAACAGTTTCCTTGTGGTTAACAAGCTGTAACACATGTTATCTAGTGAAAGTGCTTTTCTGCGCTTGAATCGTGCTATTGTAATTTGAATATGCATTCAACTATAACGAAGTGGCTCGTCAAAATACTGTTGTATAAACATTTCTAAATGATGAAATACTCATTTCCCTAATGGTTAAGAACTGTTTGCATGGTTTTCTATGTGTTATTCAAAGTGCTCTTCAACATCTCAAATTCACTTGTTTTCCCCTTTGAAATGCATTGGGCTAAACTGAAAATGAGTGTTACTCAATGATCCTTAACTTCTATGTGTTGAAACGACATGTATCACATGTGAAATGGAGGTTTCTAACAGAAATGTACTGTTTTGAACAGTTTCCTTGTAGGTAAGCTGTAACACTTGTTATCTACTGAAAGTGCTTTTCTGCACTTGAAACGCTCTACTGTATTGTCAATTGAATTTACATTCAACTATAACGCAGTGGCCCGTCAAAATACTGATGTAAAAGCATTTGTAAATGATGAAATCCTCATTTCCCTAATGGGTAAGAACTTTTTGGATGGTTTCCTATGTGTTTTTCAAAGTGCTCTTCAACATCTCAAATTCACTTGTTTTCCCCATTGAAATTGTAGAAGGAAAATTTTTCATATTAGCACAGAGCAAGGGCAAATTAACATAAAGAGCCATAAAAAGTAATTAAAAGCTTCTAAAATATTAAGATTAAGCATAAATTAGAATGTTAAGCAAATAAGATAGGTCAAGCAAATAGTTAACTTAAAATCAGTTATATTGAATTATTTTTTAAGCTTACAGCAAAATATCTAGTCTGGGAAAGAACAGAAATTGACACATCGAAACCAGCTTCGGACAAGATAAGAGTTTGAGAACACCTGTGATTCAAGGCTTGGGAAGCTAAAGAAGCAATAACAGAGAAAATGACTCTGGAAGGCACATATCGAGACCAGCTGGATTGGTGAATCAGCAGAAAGGAACAAAAAGGCTTTTGCTGTAACAAGGTCACACTGACATAATGCATGAAGAGAAAAACTTTAGTAAATTCAGGCATTAGCAAAAATATTAGAAGAATATATTAGAAATTAACTTTAGTGTAGAAATTAAGACAAATCAAGAATGCCAAGCAATTATTAAATGAAAGCCCATACTATATTTCTTTTTAATTAAAGCTTAAGCTTCAGGTCACTATTATAAAAAGTTTGGAAGGTTTAAGAAAGAAAATGATGAGAGGAAACATATATATGAAATTGAAGCCTTGACAGTTAGAGAAAATAGGATCAGCATAGAAAAATAGAAATACCACAAGGGGGGTAGTGATAGGAAAGTAAGGAGACGATAAGGGTTCCCATGGGAACTCAAGGTTCGGCCGAACAGGAGTAGAAGGGAGTCAGAGAAGATTGGCAAAAGAGCTCATTATAGCGAGGTCAGAAAAGGAAGGAAATGACATAAGAAAAGCCCAAAGATGGTAAGAGGAAGCCATCCACCCAGTCTTAAACCAATCAAAATAAGCCGAACAGACACCAAGAGGAATATTGGACAGTAAAACCAGGTGCAGAATGAGCTAATCGAACGAGGTCAAAATGATAAGAAATTGTTATAAAAACTTCAATTACTCGATCTCATTCGGCCGAATTGGGTTGAGTCTGTGTTGTTGATTTATTGCAATAAAGCCTTAAAACTCTGTCTGTCTATCTTGAGTCCTAATAGCCTTTATTTTTAGGTAAAAAGCATTCTGGTGACGAATTTTTCGCCATGACATATTGGTGACCCCGAACATGTGATAGGATAACAAGGCAGCTGCATGAATCCAGCAGCAGGGGCAAGGTTCTACGAAATGCGCACAGTTGGTGGCCACCTAAAAGGTAAGCGATATTTTCGCTAAACTAATTTGTGTAAAGTTTCAGAGAGCATCCGCCCCTCCAACGGAGACAAGCAGCATTTGGCCTTTCTAAAACGAACAGGTAGGAATAAAGGATGTGCAGACAGAATTTATGGAATGTGTGAAGGTTGTACAACTAACATGAGTGTGATAGAATGAATATCAGGTGCAGTACTTAATATGGTTTAAAACGTTCCGTCACAGGAGAGACGAGGGAGCTCCGGCCCAGGCGAGTCGGGAGTGCTCTGACCCAGGTGAGTCAGGGGCTGCACGAGTACGTGTAAAGAGTGTACAGCTGATATGAATGTGTTTGTATGAATAAGAGTGCAGCAAATAGTAGAGATTGAGGTTTAAAAGGATAAACGTTTCAGGTGAGACGGAGGGCTCTCGCTCCCTTGAACCCCTGTCCACGACTCCAGACACCAGGTAAAAGTCCAAATAACGACTTTATTTTCTTGCCACAGTGTACAAAACACCCTCTCCTCCACAATACTCATAAATCACAATACTACAAACAATAAACCAATCCTCCAGCTCCCAGACGCGTTGCCACCCTTCCACCCAGCTCCGCTCCCCATCTGGGAGCTCCCACAGTCCTTTTATATCTCCTGACCCGGAAGTGTTCTCCATCCCCAGTCCATGTGACTCTCAATCACTTCCGGGTCAGGTATGAGTTCTGTTCTTCAACCCGGAAACCCGTCGCTCTTCCTATGACGAACTTCCGGGTCATAGGGCACAAATGAGTCCTCAGTCCTCCCTGCAGCATCCCCTAGTGGCCCCCACGGCATCCAGCAGGGCTGCGCATAAAAACTACATTGTCCATGATGCCCTGCTGGTCTTCTGGGGACCTCCATACTGCAAGGAGGGCTCCACCTGGCGGCTTGGAGGTATTGGCCGGGATAAACGGCCGGCCATCTTCCACAACTCGTAACGCTCTGACCCAGGTGAGTCGGGAGCGCTCTGACTCAGACGAGTCAGGGAACTGCATTGTAACGGGTAGTGTTGAAATCCTATCAAGTACGAGGGTTGCCCTAGTAACGACGAACCGAGAGTATACTAAAGTTACCTTAACGACGGCTTTTCGAGTATAGATAGGTGTGGAATTCCTGAGCTGGCATCTCTTGCTGTGGCTGTATGTTCTCCAGTGAGACGGGCGAGATGTCGTAAAATTCCTGCTTGTCTCAAGAGGGAGCCAATCTTTGGGAAAGGCTAATGGCAGTTTCCTCTGGTGCCTCAGTAAGAGAGTTAATTCAGATGCAATTGGAAGCCTATTATTACCGCCCCGGAGTAGAGACGGGGGTCTGACATGGTAGGTGAAATTCCTGTTTAGGTACTGCTTCCAGCTTGCCAATAGGGAGAGCAAGGGGAAGGGCTGCTCGATGGAACAGGTGGATTGAGTGTGCTAGTTTTAAGGGACAGATAAGGGAATAGAACTTTTTGTTTATTATTTTATCATTTTTATTTCATTTTTATTTTACCTTTGGATAGGTTAGGGAGGCACGCAAGTGCTGTGTGTATGGAGCACTTTTAAAAACCGTTGCGGCAATTGTTGAAGCACGTACAGGTGCGCAGAATGCTTGGAGCGCTTTAAAAAGTGGTGTGGTGAGTGAAGCACACAGGTGCAGACTGAAGAAAAATGAATGGTACAGAGGTACAAAAACTACTTTAGGGCAAGAACAGGGCATTAGGGATTAGCACACTAGGTGCTAAAAAGTGTGATCGAGTATGAATGTCGATTTTTAGGGTGTAACTTTTTATGTGCAAAATAATCTATATTGCTGCGGTGGGTTGGCGCCCTGCCCGGGATTGGTTCCTGCCTTGCTCCCTGTGTTGGCTGGGATTGGCTCCATCAGACCCCCATGACCCTGTGTTCGGATTCAACGGGTTGGAAAATGGATGGATGGATAAACTATATTGACTTGGAGAATATAGGAAACACCTGCGTGTGAAGTAGCTGTAAATAAATTTCACCTGGTGGGAGGAGGAGTAGAGCAGGAAAAAAGACAGAAAAAGATTGAACATTTTTAAGAGAAATCCTTGTGTTGAACTCAGTATAATAGCAAGAAGGGTAAATTGGTGTCCGAAAAACACTGTTGGGAGATTTGTGCTGCCAGCAGTCACAGTAAGAAAGGTCCTGTGTAAAATCAAACCTAATTTAAATAGAAATTCAAAATTAAGATTGGCGATAGGAAACCCACGGCTACAGGGGTTTAAAATGAGTGCAAGCGAGTTGCCTGTGGATATATTGGGGTGTAACGATCCCCTCCACAAAGAACTCCCCTCCACAAAGATCACAGAAAGAGTATATTACAAAAATATATCCAGAAAAGCATTAACGTAGTTCACTTGACAAGATTTCTTAAAATAAATTTAATACCATGATTGAAGTACTTTCAGTTGGTGTGGGTTTCATTCCTTGCAGCAGTAGGATTACGTAAAATTATCAAGAAGCATAATTAGGGTAAGCACAAGAAAATTAGGAGAAGTGCGAACATTTGGGAGATTGGAAAAATATGATTAAAATGTGAAGTTTTGAAAAAATTAACTTGATTCAAATACTTGTGCCTCATTTTACTCCCTGTTAAAAACAATTCAAGCCGTATTTACAGTCTGATAAGTAAAGCAGCCTTCAAAAAAAATGTAGGAGGAAAGCACCAAAAGAAAAATTAAGTGATAGAAAAATGTGTGAGTATATAGATTTATGTGCGTAAATATGTATATATCTGTACATATATTAGTGGGGAAAAGATTGTCATGCGCGAAAAAAGAAAAGTGCACTGTATTTAACTTCAAAGGTACCTGGCGCTCGCTAATGTCTGTGTGTGTGAATATGTCTGTGCTGAAATTATTCAATGTGTGTGCGTGTACATTATGTGTGTGCATGAGCAATAATTGTTCTCTGTGTGTCTGTGTGTGTGTGTGTGTAAATATGTTTGTGCTAAAAATGTGTGAGCGTGCGCGTTGTTTGTTCTGTGGGTGTGCGTGTGTGTGTTTGGGAGTAAGAAAGCGAAAACATGGAAACCTCTGGGTAATGTAGTTCAATTATGATTTGCTGAAACTGCCTTGTGCATATAAGTTTCCAGAGCTCGTGACTAAAAATGGGTTAAAATGAATTTTGTATCTAAACTTCCAGGGCTCTGAGTAAATATGGGTTAAAATAAATTTGAGTATGTGTAACATTTGATAAAATGAAAAAAGCATCCACTTTTAATTATACAAATGTTTATAATATATGCAAGGCATCTTTCCTTCGGACCCTGAAGTCTTAAGGAAAAGTGCACTTTTGACAACTATAACATTCAAGGGAAACAATGTCTTTCATTTTCCTTCTGTCCTTTTCTTTTTCTTGTGATATGTGTATGTGAAATTATGCATTATGGGGATTATTACAGTGAAGTGTGTGGTGGCGCAGTGGTTAGCACTTATGCTAAGATTCGAGTTTATATGTGATTTATGTTGAATCTTACATGTTATTTGTTTTGAGTTAATATTCTCAATGACAGTTTAGCTGTTTTTCCGGGGAGTGCCGTCTTGCTGTGGTATCGAACTGCATGATTTCTCGATAGTTGGATTTGCCTTAATTGACCAGGAATGGATCGCCACGAAAGCAATTCCTCGTTGTCGCTGAGTCATTCCACCAATAGAGTCTCCTATATCTAGAAACCAGCGCCGTTTCGAGCTGAGTAGGATCGTGTTATGTTTCCTAGGGTTAACACCAGCTAACGTCATGAATGGCTGTTTTATATTCGTTTGTCCTGATTGGCAATGTTAAGTGAGAATGGAACTTCCTCTTCTTCAGAGTTAATTTTTTCTTTCTGATTCCTTGGCTGCATTGTTTCCAAATATAGTGTGTAATAATAAATAATAAGTAATAATACTGTAAGTTCTAAAACTGGGGTAAGGTTGAGTGTGATACAAAGGTTTGGGTGATTTTATGTATGTTATATAGTGTATTAAAGTGCTCATAATTGGCGATTCCATAGTGCGGAATGTTAGAATTCCAAACTATGTTAAACCAGCAGTTAATGTTAAGTGCCTCGCAGGCGTCAAGATTTCTGGCATAGAGGCCGCATTGGACCGTGTCGCCGACGATGAAGTATCTACCTTATTGCTGCATGTCAGCACTAATCATATTTATTTACAGCAATCTGATCTATTAAAGTGGAACTTCATCTCTCTATGCACCAAAGCTAAAACAAAATGTCGGAATTTAATTGTATCTGGTCCCTTACCAAGATTATATAGAGGGGATGTGATTTATAGCAGATTGCATTCCTTTCACTGCTGGCTAGAAACCTGGTGTGCAAATAAAAGCATAGCATTTGTGAACAATTGGGATGATTTTTGGGAAAGGCCTGGATTTTTCAGAAGAGATGGTCTTCATCCTAACTGGAGGGGATCTTATGTATTATCCCAAAATATGGCAGCAAAACTGCCTGGTTGACTGATTAGAGCACCATCCAGGCCGCAGTCATGTGATCTTAAATCACAGGCTGTTGTTTATCCCACCTGTTATTTTCCTGAAGCTGTTACCCATAATCCCTGTTGTGGGGCATCCAGTAAATTTAGTCTTGATACAAACCTTAAATTAATTGATAACCAAAAAATAAGGTGTATAATTAGACCAAGGGATAAAACCAAACCCACCACTAGGGGCATCTGTAATAGAGATTTACTTCAAATTAAAATTAAAAATATATCACCAGTTCAGAAAGAACCATGCAGTTTTAAATGCTGTTTATTGAACATTCGCTCTCTTGGCACTAAAGCTGTTTTGGTAAATGATATTATATTAAGTACAAAATCTGATCTATGCTTTCTTACTGAAAACTGGCTTAGTAAATGTGACACTGTTCCCTTAGCAGAGGCGTCACGAGATGGATACTTGTTCCTTCATAAGTCTAGAGATTCTGGTCGAGGAGGAGGCCTTGGAATAATTCATTATAATAAAATGCAAATCACTTCTAAAAATTTAGGCAACTTTACATCCTTTGAGGTATTCATTTTAAATATTAAAACAGATTCCAACACAATTATAGTGCTAGTCTACAGACCACCAGGGCCATATTCATTGTTCATGACTGAATTTAGCAACCTTCTGTCTGATTTGGCCATAAATTATGATCATGTAGTTCTGATGGGGGATTTTAATGTACACATTGATGTGAAAACTGACACTTTTAGCAAATGTTTTACTTATTTGTTAAATTCAGTAGGATTTTGTCAGATTGTCAAAGGTCCAACTCATAATCATAACCACACATTAGATTTAATTATAACTTACAAAGTTGAAATTCAAAATTTAAATATTACTCCATTAAATGTAGTTATTTCAGATCACTTCTTAATTACATTTGATTTAGTTCTGCCCGTGCCAACGCACTCACAGATTAAAACAAAGACAGTGCGACATCTAGATTGTAATTCTGCTTCAAAATTTATAGATACCTTGAGTAAGTCGAGTGTAATTGTGGAAAACCATTTAGATCAGTTAACATCAAATGTAAACATGGAAAACAATTTAGATCAGCTAATATCACATTATAATGTGACCTTGAGAGATGCTCTGGACACAGTGGCTCCCATTAAAACAAAAGTGATCAAAGCACATAGAAACTCTCCCTGGTTTAATGAAAATACTCGAGCTCTTAAATTAGAGTGTCGAAAACTGGAGCGCAGATGGAGAACAACAAAGCTACATGTCTTTCAAATTGCATGGGCAGAGAGTGTTAATAAATATAAAAAAGCCCTCTTTAAAGCTCGCTCAGAATACTATTCTACATTAATAGATAGCAATAATAAAAATCCTCGGGTACTGTTTAGAACAGTGGCTAAATTAACAAATGGCAATTCAGATCAACAGTGCAAAATGCCAACAGATATTAGCTGTACAGACTTTATGAACTTCTTCAATGAGAAAATTAAAAATATAAGATCCCAGATCTCAGCATCACAGTACAAACCAAATACTAGCTTAGCAGACCCTGCCACACATTGCATGCAGCACTTTAGTAATTTTAATCCTGTAACTGAGCAGAAAGTCTTAACTTTAATTACTAAAATGAAGCCCTCTACTTGTTCCCTAGATCCAGTGCCGACAAAACTAGTAAAAAGTGCAATGGATGTTCTTGCAGCACCTATTCTAACCGTTATCAATAGTTCACTACTGCATGGCACAGTACCTGATGCACTAAAAGTGTCAGTCATTAAACCTTTACTTAAAAAGTCAGACCTAGACCCACACATACTAAATAATTATAGGCCTGTTTCAAATTTACCATTTCTCTCTAAAATACTAGAAAAAGTAGTCGCCTGTCAGCTTCAGTCACACCTTACGAATTACAATTTATTTGAGAAATTCCAGTCTGGTTTTCGCACTGGTCATAGTACAGAAACTGCACTAACACGGGTTGTAAATGACATTCTGATATCCTCTGATGAAGGAAACTCCACTGTAATTATGTTGTTAGACTTAAGTGCAGCATTTGACACCATTGACCATTCTATTTTACTGCACAGGCTAGAAAACGATGTTGGGCTTACAGGCCCCGTGCTCGCTTGGTTCAGTTCTTATTTATCAAATTGATTCCAATATGTACAGAAATGTGCTGACAGTACTCCTTCATTATACACAGAAGTTCAATATGGCGTCCCGCAGGGCTCAGTACTGGGAAACATAATGTTAATTTTCACTCGTATGCAGATGACACCCAGTTATACCTTTCATTTAAATCAAATGAAGTTTCTCCGATGTTGTCTTTAATTAGTTGTGTTAGTGAATTAAAGGAGTGGATGAATGAGAACTACTTGTCTTTAAATACAGATAAAACAGACATGTTAATTGTTTGAGGGAATGACGCTGATCACAGCAATATTTTGTCGTCATTTAACTCGGTTGGAATCCCAATTAATTTTACTGAATCAGCCCGCAATCTAGGAGTTATCTTTGATTCTAGCATGTCATTTAAAGCAATTATTACAAAATTGTCCAAAACCTATTTCTTCCATCTTAAAAATGTTAGGAAATTAAGGTGCTTTCTAAATAAACAGGATTCTGAGAAATTAATTCATGCATTTATCTCTAGTAGAATTGACTACTGCAATGCGGTGTTCACTGGCTGTTCAAACTGTTCTTTATACAGCCTCCAGTTAATCCAAAATGCGGCTGCAAGAATTATTACAAGAACAAGAAAATACGAACACATAACTCCAGTTCTTAAATCCTTACACTGGCTCCCGGTTAAGTTTAGGGCAGATTTCAAAATCCTCCTTTTAACATATAAAGCATTAAATGGCCAAGGTCCGGATTACTTGTCTGAATTTATCATGACTTACAAACCTGAGCGCACATTAAGATCTCAAGATGCCGGTCTGCTTATGATTCCAAGGATTAATAAAATAACAGTGGGAGGTCGAGCTTTTAGTTACAGGGCCCCTAAACTGTGGAATGGTCTTCCTGCTGCTATAAGAGATGCCCCTTCAGTCCCAGCCTTTAAATCCCGGCTGAAGACTCACTACTTCAGTTTAGCATATCCTGACTAGAGCTGCTGATTAACTGTACATGCTGCATCTCTGTTGTTAGTCATTAGCACTAAAACATAGTAACATGATTATTATAATTTTTTACTAACCCTAACCTATTCTGTTTCTGTTCTCGGTACTCAAATGTGGCAATTGGTGCCACGGCCCACCTGCCAAGTTGTTTGCCTGCCTATGGTAAAGTCATCCCTGATGGAGGATCATAGGAATCATGGGAAAGAGGGGTCCTTTCATCGGATTGGCTGGCCGAGCAACGTTTCAGCCGTGGACTGGCCAAATGGGGAGGCAGCTTGACGGATGAGGTCTCCAGGACTCTAAAAATATCCAAATCTTATTATGGGATATCATCTACTGTTAAATTCTGCTCTGTACTTCTAAAATTTTTATTAGCATGCTGTATTAAGGATTTGTTCTATTCTGTATACTTGTATTGAACCCCTTCTTTTGACACCCACTGCATGCCCAACCTACCTGGAAAGGGGTCTCTCTTTGAACTGTCTTTCCCAAGGTTTCTTCCATTTTTCCCTGCAAGGTTTTTTTGGGACTTTTTTCTTGTCTTCTCAGAGAGTCAAGGCTGGGGGGCTGTCAAGAGGCAGGGCCTGTTAAAGCCCATTGCGGCACTTCCTGTGTGATTTTGGGCTATACAAAAATAAACTGTATTGTATTGTATCCCTATGTGTGCATGTTAAATAAGTTTCAGTGTGTTTGAGAGTGTGAGTAAAAATATGTGGTGTTGTTTGCAATGGATGAAATAATTGATATTATTGTGTGTGAGAATGTAAATGTTTGTTGAAATTAAAAGAGCTCTTAATTCTAAATTAAAGTTATGAACAGGTGGTGTAACAAGTGTAACAAGTCTCCAGATTAGGCATATTATATGAGCACCCCTTTCATTTGAGTACTGCCCAGACTCTGATAAAAGGGAGGATTTTAATTAAAATTAGTAAATTTCAATTGAAGGAGATATTTTTTAAAATAGCAGTGAAGCTGAAGAAAAACAATGGCTTCCAGTCCGGATAGTGGTCCATGCTAAAATATGCTATAAAAAAGAGGGAAAAAGGGGGGTAAAGAAGAGGAACAGACTCTGCTCTTTAGAGTCAACATTCTGAAAAACGTGTAACAAACATCTGAAAGATAACAATGAAAGAATGTGCAAGATCAACTGTCTTTGACAGAAGGTTATGGGGAAAAGAAAATCAGTTGTATATAACTGAAATAGATTTAAAGTACTTCCTTAGTTCGAGATTCTGGGAAAAATTACTGGCAAAGAAGTGGATTCTTCAGTCTAAAAATGGGTGGGAATGTGCTAATCTTAAAGAGGGCCTCATAGTAAATAAATAAAGGCACATTTTGCATTATAGGGCATTCTGATATATTGATTTCTTTCCTCATTTCCTTTGTGTGTAATATTGACATATTTGTGTGAAATATAGTGGAATACTGGTATCACAACAAAGCTAATGGAAGGTTCACTTTTCTATTTTTGAGGCATTAATGAAATATTGAATGAGATTTTTATTTAGATTCTAAAAACTAAGATCCAAATGTATGTGGTATTTTAATTAAATAATTAGTAATAAAAGAAAGAAAGAAATACTTGGGATACATGTATAGAAACTTTACGCTTTTAGATAAGAAGTTAGAAGGGGTTAGAGATGGAGTCCAAGATTATGTTTGCTGCTAAATAACCTTTGAAATAATTTAAGGGACTTTGAGTAGGAAGGGATAAAATATTTTACTTCACTGACCTTTCTAATCTTAGATATGGTCCAAATATACTCAAATATGAACATCTTGTGTAAAAAGAAAAAAATGTTCTTAGGACTTTGTACATTTGAACAATGCTTTATAATTAGATACATGGGAGAGGAAATGTGGAGCCTAATTGATTTTATTATTATATTTAATGTCAAAAAGGAAGAATAATTAAGAATTTACCGGTCCAAATTGTGGATTTCTTTCTTGACTTTGCTTGTTATGCTAACTATGAGAGGTTCTCTGGAGGTTGCTGGTATACATTGAAAATCATTTAGGGGAAGGGGTACAATGAACACTATGACAAATTTCGTATAATTGACTGAAGTCATCTTGTTTTTTTTACACCAACCTCCATGGAGCATGGCTCTTTAACTAATAAAT
>JANRMT010062843.1:4281093-4294919 GCA_026402145.1 Polypterus bichir lapradei
GAATTCACAATAGTGTGTTTCAAGAGCTGAAAATCACTTTGTGTACACATGTGAAACGGCTTGTTTTCCACAAGGAAACAGTTCAAAACAGTCCATTTATGTAAAAAACTATGGCGCAGATGTGTTTCAAGTGGTTTCACATCATGGCAGTTAAGACTCATTGAGTTCCACTCAATTCAGTTTTTGCCCAATGCAAGTCAATGGGGATTTCAGAAAGTGAGTTTGAGATGTTAAAGTCCACTTTGAAAAATACTTGGGAAACCATCCAAACAGTTCTATACCATAAGGGAACTGGGGATTTTACCATTTAGAACTGCTTTTACCACAGTATTTTGACTTTCCACTGAGTGAGACTTGAAGGTAACCTGAATTCACAATAACGCTTTTCAGTAGCTAAAAATCACTTTGTGTACACATGTGAAAAGGCTTGTTTTCCACAAGGAAACTGTTCAAAACAGTCTATTCCTGTAAAAAACTATGGCGTAGATGAGTTTCAAGTGGTTTCACAACATGGCAGTTAAGACTCATTGAGTTCCACTCAACTCAGTTTTTGCCCAATGCAAGTCAAAGGGGATTTCAGAAAGTGAATATGAGATGTTGAAGTCCACTGTGAAAAACACTTGGGAAACCATCCAAACATTAAATAACCATCAGGGAACTAGGGATTTCACCATTTAGAACTGCTTTTACCACAGTATTTTGACTTTCCACTGAGTGAGTCTTGAAGGTAACCTGAATTCACAATAACGCGTTTCAGTAGCTGAAAATCACTTTCTGTACACATGTGAAACGGCTTGTTTTCTACAAGGAAACTGTTCAAAACAGTCCATTCCTGTAAAAAAGTATAGTGCATATGTGTTCCAAGTGGTTTCACAACATGGCAGTTAAGTCTCATTGAGTTCCACTCTACTCAGTTTTACCCAATGCAAGTCAAAGGGGATTTCAAAAAGTGAGTTTGAGATGTTGACGTCCACTTTGAAAAACACTTGGGAAACCATCCAAATAGTTCTTAACCATAAGGGAACTGGGGATTTTACCATTTAGAACTGCCTTTACCACAGTATTTTGACTTTCCTCTGAGTGAGACTTGAAGGTAACCTGAATTCACAATAACGCGTTTCAATAGCTGAAAATCACTTTGTGTACACATGTGAAACGGCTTGTTTTCCACAAGAAAACTGTTCAAAACAGTCCATTCCTGTAAAAAACTATTGCGCAGATGTGTTTCAAGTGGTTTCACAACATGGCAGTTAAGTCTCATTGAGTTCCACTCTACTCAGTTTTTGCCCAATGCAAGTCAATGGGGATTTCAAAAAGTGAGTTTGAGATGTTGAATTCCACTTTGAAAAACACTTGGGAAACCATCCAAACAGTGCTTAACCATAAGGGAACTGGGGATTTCATCATTTAGAACTGTTTTTACCACAGTTTTTTGAATGGCCACAGAGTTAGAGTTGAAGGTAACCTGAATTCACAATAGTGTGTTTCAAGAGCTGAAAATCACTTTGTGTACAAGTCTGATGGCTTGTAAACCACAAGAAAACTGTTCAAAACAGTCCATTTCTATAAAAGACTCCATTCAACATGAGATACAAGTGGTCTCAGCACATAGAAATTAAGACTCATTGAGTACCACTCAACTTCAGTTTTTGCCCAATGCAAGTCACTGAAGATTTCAAAAAGTGAGTTTGAGATGTTGAAGTGCAGTTTGAAAAACACTTGGGAAACCAGCCAAACAGTTCTTAACCATAAGGGAACTGGGGATTTCATCATTTAGAACTGTTTTTACTACAGTATTTTGAGTGGCCACTGAGTTAGAGTTGAAGGTAACCTGAATTCACAATAGCGCGTTTCAACAGCTGCAAATCACTTTGTTTACACACGTGACGGCTTGTAAACCACAAGGAATCTGTTAAAAACAGTCCATTTCTGTAAAAGACTCCATTTCACATGTGATACAACTGGTTTCAGCACATAGAAATTAAGACTCATTAAGTACCACTCAACTTCAGTTTTTGCCCAATGCAAGTCAATGGAGATTTCAAAAAGTGAGTTTGAGATGTTGAAGTGCACTTTGAAAAACACCTGGGAAACCAGCCAAACAGTTCTTAACCATAAGAGAACTGGGGATTTCATCATTTAGAACTGTTTTTACCAGAGTTTTTTGATTGGCCACAGAGTTAGAGTTGAAGGTAACCTGAATTCACAATAGTGTGTTTCAAGAGCTGAAAATCACTTTGTGTACACATGTGAAACGGCTTGTTTTCCACAAGGAAACAGTTCAAAACAGTCCATTTATGTAAAAAACTATGGCGCAGATGTGTTTCAAGTGGTTTCACATCATGGCAGTTAAGACTCATTGAGTTCCACTCAATTCAGTTTTTGCCCAATGCAAGTCAAAGGGGATTTCAGAAAGTGAGTTTGAGATGTTGAAGTCCACTTTGAAAAACACTTGGGAAACCATCCAAACAGTTCTTAACCATAAGGGAACTGGGGATTTCACCATTTAGAACTGCTTTTACCACAGTATTTTGACTTTCCACTGAGTGAGACTTGAAGGTAACCTGAATTCACAATAACGCGTTTCAATAGCTGAAAATCACTTTGTTTACACATGTGAAACGGCTTGTTTTCCACAAGGAAACTGTTCAAAGCAGTCCATTCCTGTAAAAAACTATGGCGCCGATGTGTTTCAAGTGGTTTCACAACATGGCAGTTAATACTCATTGAGTTCCACTCAATTCAGTTTTTGCCCAATGCAAGTCAAAGGGGATTTCAGAAAGTGAGTTTGAGATGTTAAAGTCCACTTTGAAAAATACTTGGGAAACCATCCAAACAGTTCTAAACCATAAGGGAACTGGGGATTTTACCATTTAGAACTACGTTTACCACAGTATTTTGACTTTCCACTGAGTGAGACTTGAAGGTAACCTGAATTCACAATAACGCGTTTCAGTAGCTGAAAATCATTTTGTGTACACATGTGAAACGGCTTGTTTTCCACAAGGAAACTGTTCAAAACAGTCCATTCATGTAAAAAACTATGGCGCAGATGTGTTTCAAGTGGTTTCAAATCATGGCAGTTAAGACTCATTGAGTTCCACTCAACTCAGTTTTTGCCCAATGCAAGTCAAAGGGGATTTCAGAAAGTGAATATGAGATGTTGAAGTCCACTGTGAAAAACACTTGGGAAACCATCCAAACATTAAATAACCATCAGGGAACTAGGGATTTCACCATTTAGAACTGCTTTTACCACAGTATTTTGACTTTCCACTGAGTGAGACTTGAAGGTAACCTGAATTCACAATAACACGTTTCAAGAGCCAAAAATCCCTTTGTGTTCACATGTGTGACAGCTTGTTTTCCACAAGGAAACTGTTCAAAACAGTCTATTCATGTAAAAAACTATGGCGCAGATGTGTTTCAAGTGGTTTCAAATCATGGCAGTTAAGACTCATTGAGTTCCACTCAACTCAGTTTTTGCCCAATGCAAGTCAAAGGGGATTGCAAGAAGTGATTTTGAGATGTTGAAGTCCATTTTGAAAAAAACGTTGGGAAACGATCCAAACAGTTCTTAACCATAAGGGAACTGGGGATTTCATCATTTAGAACTTCTATTCCCACAGTATTTTGACTTTCCACTGAGTTAGAATTGAAGGTAAACTGAATTCACAATAACGAGTTTCAAGAGCCGAAAATCACTTTGTCTGCACATTTGTGACGGCTTATTTTCCTCAAGGAAACTGTTCAAAGCAGTCCATTCCTGTACAAAACTATGTCGCACATGTGTTTCAAGTGGTTTCACAACATGGCAGTTAAGACTCGTTGAGTTCCTCTCAACTTCAATTTTGTACCAAAGCAACTCATATGAGATTGCAAGAAGTGATTTTGAGATGTTGAAGTCCATTTTGGAAAACCGTTGGGAAACCATCCAAACAGTTTTTAACCATAAGGGAACTGGGGATTTCATCATTTAGAATTGCTTTTACCACAGTATTTTGACTTTCCACTGAGTTAGATTTGAAGGTAACCTGAATTCACAATAATGCGTTTCAAGAGCCGAAAATCACTTTGTGTTCACGTGTGATGTCTTGTTTTCCTCAAGGAAACTGTTCAAAACAGTCCATTCTTGTACAAAACTATGTTGCAGATGTGTTTCAAGTGGTTTCACAAGATGGCATTTAAGACTCATTGAGTTCCACTCAACTTCAGTTTTGTACCAAAGCAAGTCAAATGAAATTGCAAGAAGTGATTTTGAGATGTTGAAGTCCATTTTGAAAAACCGTTGGGAAACCATCCAATCACTGCTTAACCATAAGGGAACTGGGGATTTTATCATTTAGAACTGCTATTCCCACAGTATTTTGACTTTCCACTCAGTTAGATTTGAAGGTAAACTGAATTTACAATATCGCGTTTCATGTGCATTTATAATTACTTTTATTGCAGTACTTTGACTTCCCACTGAATGAGACTTGAAGGTAACCTGAACTCACAATAACGCGTTTCAAGAGCTGAAAATCACTTTGTGTTCACATTTGTGACGGCTTGTTTTCCTCAAGGAAACTGTTCAAAACAGTCCATTCCTGTACAAAACTATGTCGCAGATGTGTTTCAAGTGGTTTCACAATATGGCAGTTAAGACTCATTGAGTTCCACTCAACTTCACATTTAGCCCAATGGAAGTCAAAGGGGATTCCAAGAAATGAGGTTGAGATGTTGAAGTACACTTTGGAAAACCATCCAAACAGTTCTTAACCATAAGGGAACTGAGGATTTCATCATTTAGAACTTCTATTCCCACAGTACTTTGACTTTCCACTGAATAAGACTTGAAGGTAACCTGAATTCACAATAACGCGTTTCAAAAGCTGAAAATCACTTTGTGTTCACATATGTGACGACTTGTTTGCCACAAGGAAACTATTCAAAACAATCCATTCCTGTACAAAACTATGTCCAAGATGTGTTTTTGAAGTGGTTTCACAACATGGCAGATAAGACTCATTGAGTTCCACTCAACTTCAGTTTTGTACCAAAGCAAGTCATATGAGATTGCAAGAATTGATTTTGAGATGTTGAAGTCCATGTTGAAAAACCGTTGGGAAACCACCTAAACAGTTCTTAACCATAAGGGAAAACTTGGGACATGTTTTCAATTAAGTGGAAATTACAACCGCAGCCAAACTGGAAACAGCCTTAGGGAGGCACGCAAGTGCTGTGTGTATGGAGCACTTTTAAAAAGCGTTGCGGCAATTGTTGAAGCACATACAGGTGCGCAGAATGCTTGGAGCGGTTTAAAAAGTGACGCGGTGAGTGAAGCACACAGGTGCAGATTGAAGAAAAATGAATGGTACAGAGGTACAAAAACTACTTTAGGGTAAGAACAGGGCATTAGGGATTAGCACACTAGGTGCTAAAAAGTGTGATCGAGTATGAATGTCGATTTTTAGGGTGTAACTTTTTATGTGCAAAATAAACTATATTGCTGCGGTGGGTTGGCGCCCTGCCCAGGATTGGTTCCTGCCTTGCTCCCTGTGTTGGCTGGGATTGGCTCCATTAGACCCCTGTGACCCTGTGTTCAGATTCAACGTGTTGATAAATGGATGGATGGATAAACTATATTGACTTAGAGAATATAGAAAACACCTGCGTGTGAAGTATCTGTAAATAAATTTCACCTGGTGGGAGGAGGAGTAGAGCATGAAAAAAGACAGAATAAGATTGAACATTTTTAAGAGAAATCCTTGTGTTGAACTCAGTATAATAGCAAGAAGGGTAAATTGGTATCCGAAAAACGCTTTTGGGAGATTTGTGCTGCCAGAAGTCACAGTAAGAAAGGTCCTGTGTAAAATCAAACCTAATTTAAATAGAAATTCAAAATTAAGATTGGCGATAGGAAACCCACGGCTACAGGGGTTTAAAATGAGTGCAAGCGAGTTGCCTGTGGATATATTGGGGCGTAACGATCCCCTCCACAAAGGACTTACTGAAAAATCATCTCAAAAATGGCATGAGAACAAAAAGTTTTAAAAGCTGCTGGCCCCAAAAATGTTAATTTAGTTTGTTAATTGTGCAAAGAAATGATAGAGCACATTAAAAATTATAAAACAGATGATATGAGCGAAAAAGGGGAAAATAAGAGGAAAACGGAATTGAACATAATGCAAATATTTATGGGGGAAGCAATGAAAAGAAACACATTAGAAGGAGCTAGTTGGTGTTGCAATAATGAAGAGATGGGGGTGGAACCCCATTAACACTGCCTTTAGGTAAGTCATATAAGTTCCCAATGATAGAAGGAAAAAGAAAATTTAAAGGGCAAATAGAGGTAAAAATGAGGAGAAAGAATTAGGACAAAAGAAAGAAACAGTACAGGACGAACTAAAAGAACGAAAGATCAAATCAGCTCCAAGGCAGCGGCAGACATGGAGCAATTGAATAATACAAATATATGGCTGTGAGTGCCACCCCCTAACACAGGAAATGGTGGACCGAAGAAATAGGATCATAAAACAAATGATGGTTAAGACCTGCGCAGACACTGGTTTTAATTGGGAAAATGCTATGCCAATGGCTTTAATGTTTTATCGTTCGGAGAATAATAGAGCGACATATTTACCGCCACATGAAAAGCTTATTGGTCAAACAATGACTACACCTGTTTGGAAGGAACTCCCTAAAAGTCCCCCTTTAGAGCAGCTTGAGAATGTAATGCAGAGTTAGACGAGGCAACTAAGATTTTTATCAACACGGTATCACTGTTAGGAGGTATAGCAAATAAATATATGAAAGCCAAAGTAGATATAAATTAAAGATCACAGAAAGAGCATATTACAAAAATATATCCAGAAAAGCATTAACATAGTTCACTTGACAAGATTTCTTAAAATAAATTTAATACCAAGATTGAAGTACTTTCAGTTGGCGTGGGTTTCATTCCTTGCAGCAGTAGGATTACGTAAAATTATAAAGAAGCATAATTAGGGTAAGCACAAGAAAATTAGGAGAAGTGCGAACATTTAAGAGATTGGAAAAATATGATTAAAATGTGAAGTTTTGAAAAAATTAACTTGATTCAAATACTTGTGCCTCATTTTACTCCCTGTTAAAAACAATTCAAGCCGTATTTACAGTCTGATAAGTAAAGCAGCCTTCAAAAAAAATGTAGGAGGAAAACACCAAAAGAAAAATTAAGTGATAGAAAAATGTGTGAGTATATAGATTTATGTGCGTAAATATGTATATATCTGTACATATATAGTGGGGAAAAGAATATCATGCGCGAAAAAAGAAAAGTGCACTGTATTTAACTTCAAAGGTACCTGGCGCTCGCTAATGTCTGTGTGTGTGAATATGTCTGTGCTGAACTTATTCAATGTGTGTGCGTGTACATTATGTGTGTGCATGAGCAATACTTGTTCTGTGTGTGTGTGTGTGTGTATAAATATGTTTGTGCTAAAAATGTGTGAGCGTGCGCGTTGTTTGTTCTGTGGGTGTGCGTATGTGTGTTTGGGAGTAAGAAAGCGAAAACATGGAGACCTCTGGGTAATGTAGTTCAATTATGATTTGCTGAAACTGCCTTGTGCATATAAATTTCCAGAGCTCGTGACTAAAAATGGGTTAAAATGAATTTTGTATCTAAACTTCCAGGGCTCTGAGTAAATATGGGTTAAAATAAATTTGAGTATGTGTAACATTTGATAAAATGAAAAATGCATCCACTTTTAATTATACAAATGTTTATAATATATGCAAGGCATCTTTCCTTCGGACCCTGATCAAGTCTTAAGGAAAAGTGCACTTTTGACAACTATAACATTCAAGGGAAACAATGTCTTTCAATTTCCTTCTGTCCTTTTCTTTTTCTTGTGATATGTGTATGTGAAATTATGCATTATGGGGATTATTACAGTGAAGTGTGTGGTGGCGCAGTGGTTAGCACTTATGCTAAGATTCGAGTTTATATGTGATTTATGTTGAAGCTTACATGTTATTTGTTTTGAGTTAATATTCTCAATGACAGTTTAGCTGCTTTTCCGGAGAGTTCCGTCTTGCTGTGGTATCGAACTGCATGATTTCTCGATAGTTGGATTTGCCCTAATTGACCAGGAATGGATCGCCACGGAAGCAATTCCTCGTTGTCGCTGAGTCATTCCACCAATAGAGTCTCCTATATCTAGAAACCAGCGCCGTTTCAAGCTGAGTAGGATCGTGTTATGTTTCCTAGGGTTAACACCAGCTAACGTCATGAGAGGCTGTTTTATATTCATTTGTCCTGATTGGCAGTGTTAAGTGAGAATGGAACTTCCTCTTCTTCAGAGTTAATTTTTTCTTTCTGATTCCTTTGCTGCATTGTTTCCAAATATAGTGTGTAATAATAAATAATAAGTAATAATAAGTACTAAAACTGGGGTAAGGTTGAGTGTGATACAATGGTTTGGGTGATTTTATGTATGTTATATAGTGTACTAGCAAAATACCCGCGCTTCGCAGCGGCGAAGTACTGCATTAAAATTTTTATTAAGAAGAAAATTTAACCTTTTTAAACTGAGGGAAAATATACCAATAATTATTTGTTAAGGATCTCTTTGTATACCATGTTGTCAGTTCGGCCCTCCGGTTGTAACATGACCAAGCTGTGTGCTGAGATTACTCTTGAGCATGCAACTTACAGTTGGCCATGTGAACAGTAATCTTGTTTCAAATCTCACAGCTTGGATTGCTGCTGTCATAATCAGTTTGAGGTTCATGGTTTGTTTCAATTACGACAGTATTTGCAGGACTTGTGTTGAAGTGACATTCAGCATCTGTCAAGCGTTGTAAGCTTACAACCAGTTTCATCGATAACTTCACATCCAGCTTTTGAGAGTTTAAACATTCATAAACATCAAAGTGTCCACTACTGAAATCGTCACCTGTGAATGTAAGATGTTTAAGAGGCATTGCCGGTTGTCGAAAGGTGTAAAATATTTGGCCATTTCGGTACACTTGAAAGCACCAACCGAACAATTCAGCGGCAGCCATCAACTCACATGCAGAACCATAGGTGAAGGGCTTAAGCATTTCACTCTTCTAGTGCTCCTGTAAAATACGTATACAATTAGTGTAAAATACCTATACAATACCTATACAATAACTATAATTGTAATAAACAAACAATAAAACAGCGGAGAAGCCGTGGATTAAACAAAAAGCCTGTAGTTATCAGCAGGGAGACGTGAATCCCGTGGCGAAGCAAGGAAGGGAATGTAAAGACTTGAGCGATGGACGGCCTTATATAGGCAGGCAGCCAACAACGTGGGAGGCGTTGGGATGGGGGACCCAACGCCGCCTCACATGGTGACCAAGCTGCAGGCTATGGACGTATATATGTACGTAAGTAGGATTCAGTTAGCGTTGGGAACCCGTGTACCAAATTTCTTGAAGATGGGCCCATTAGTAACAAAGACTGTTGAAAAGTTCAATATGGCGGCCGACAGTGGCATCATACCACCGAAATAAGTACGTACGTTGGTTTCGGTTAGTGCAGGGAAGCCGCCTACCAAATTTCGAGAAGATGGGGCCATAAATAAGAAAGTTCAACATGGCAGACGTTGTTGACCGTTATGACCGTTACGCGTAGAATTTCGAAATGAAACCTGCTTAACTTTTGTAAGTAAGCTGTAAGGAATGAGCCTGCCAAATTTCAGCCTTCTACCTATATGGGAAGTTGGAGAATTAGTGATGTTGGAAAATTCAATATGGCGGCTGACAGTGGCGTCATACCACCGAAATAAGTACATACATTGGTTTCGGTTAGCGCAGGGAAGCTGCCTACCAAATTTCGTGAAGATGGGGCCATGAATAAGAAAGTTCAACATGGCAGACGTTGTTGACCGTTATGACCGTTACGCGTAGAATTTCGAAATGAAACCTGCTTTACTTTTGTAAGTAAGCTGTAAGGAATGAGCCTGCCAAATTTCAGCCTTCTACCAACATGGGAAGTTGGAGAATTAGTGATGTTTGGAAAATTCAATATGGCAGCCGACAGTGGCGTCATACCATCAAAATAAGTACGTACATCGGTTTCGGTTAGCGCAGGGAAGTCACCTACCAAATTTCATGAAGATGGGGTCAGCCTTCTACCTACACGGGAAGTTTGAAAATTGGTGACGTTGGAAGGTTCAATATGGCGGCCGACAGTGGCGTCATACCATCGAAATAAGTACATACATCAGTTTCGGTTAGCGCAGGGAAGCCGCCTACCAAATTTCGTGAAGATGGGGCCATAAATAAGAAAGTTCAACATGGCGGACGTTGTCGACCGTTATCGACCGTTATGACCGTTACGTGTAGAATTTTGAAATGAAACCTGCTTAACTTTTGTAAGTAAGCCGTAAGGAATGAGTCTGCCAAATTTCAGCTTTCTACCTACATGGGAAGTTGGAGAATTAGTGATGAGTCAGTCAGTCAGTCAGTCAGTCAGTCAGTCAGTGAGTGAGGGCTTTGCCTTTTATTATTATAGATTAAAGGGATCCCTATGTGTGCATGTTATATAAGTTTCAGTGTGTTTGAGAGTGTGAGTAAAAATATGTGGTGTTGTTTGCAAGGATGAAATAATTGATATTATTGTGTGTGAGAATGTAAATGTTTGTTGAAATTAAAAGAGCTCTTAATTCTAAATTAAAAAAAGTTATGAACAGGTGGTGTAACAAGTGTAACAAGTCTCCAGATTAGGCATATTACATGAGCACCCCTTTCATTTGAGTACTGATAAAAGGGAGGATTTTAATTAAAATTAGTAAATTTCAATTGAAGGAGACATTTTTTAAAATACCAGTGAAGCTGAAGAAAAACAATGGCTTCCAGTCCGGATAGTGGTCCATGCTAAAATATGCTATAAAAAAGAGGGAAAAAGGGGGGTTAAGAAGAAAAACAGACTGTGCTCTTTAGAGTCAATATTCTGAAAAACGTGTAACAAACATCTGAAATATAACAATGAAAGAATGTGCAAGATCAACTGTCTTTGACAGAAGGTTATGGGGAAAAGAAAATCAGTGTATATAACTGAAATAGATTTAATGTACTTCCTTAGTTCGAGATTCTGGGAAAAAATACTGGCAAAGAAGTGGATTCTTCAGTCTAAAAATGGGTGGGAATGTGCTAATCTTAAAGAGGGCCTCATAGTAAATAAATAAAGGCACATTTTGCATTATAGGGCATTCTGATATATTGATTTCTTTCCTTATTTCCTTTGTGTGTAATATTGACATATTTGTGTGAAATATAGTGGAATACTGGTATCACAACAAAGCTAATGGAAGGTTCACTTTTCTATTTTTGAGGCATTAATGAAATATTGAATGAGATATTTTTATTAAGATTCTAAAAACTAAGATCCAAATGTATGTGGTATTTTAATTAAATAATTAGTAATAAAAGAAAGAAAGAAATACTTGGGATACATGTATAGAAACTTTACACTTTTAGATAAGAAGTTATAAGGGGTTAGAGATGGAGTCCAAGATTATGTTTGCTGCTAAATAACCTTTGAAATAATTTAAGGGACTTTGAGTAGGAAGGGATAAAATATTTTACTTCACTGACCTTGCTAATCTTAGATATGGTCCAAATATACTCAAATATGAACATCTTGTGTAAAAAGAAAAAAATGTTCTTAGGACTTTGTACATTTGAACAATGCTTTATAATTAGATACATGGGAGAGGAAATGTGGAGCCTAATTGATTTTATTATTATATTTAATGTCAAAAAGGAAGAATAATTAAGAATTTACCCATCCAGATTGTGGATTTCTTTCTTGACTTTGCTTGTTATGCTAACTATGAGATGTTCTCTGGAGGTTGCAGGTATACATTGAAAATCATTTAGGGGAAGGGGTACAATGAACACTATGACAAATTTCTTATAATTGACTGAAGTCATCTTGTTTTTTTACACCAACCTCCATGGAGCATGGCTCTTTAACTAATAAATACTCAACCTTCTCGTTGCTTCTGTTTGTTCTCTATCCCTGGACGTATTTGTCTTCCCTGTAAGAGAGCTATAAAATTAGCCTTTGATTCAATAATTATATTAATGGGATCAGTTTCAGATATCCTCTTGCTCTACATCTCCTCTAATTGTAAGATAATAACAGCAATATTGACACCAGTGTCAATAAGGGGGGAAGGGTTGGTATAATACGTATTGGTGAATGTTTAGTAAAAGTTTAATTTTGTTTACCTTTTGAAACCATTTTTTCAATTTTGGAACTATTTTTTAATTATTATGGAACAAATGCAGGTAATTTGAATATTATGTCAATATTATTGGGACCAATTTTTTGAGTACATGTGAGTACATTTTTCCTGATATATATATTAAGATTGACTTTATTTTAATAATGGCTTGGGACATGTTTTCAATTAAGTGGAAATTACAACCACAGCCAAACTGGAAACAGCTATAAAGGAAGGCCTGAACTTTGGAACTTTGGAAAACCGTTGGGAAACCATCCAAACAGTTCTTAACCATAAGGGAGCTGGGGATTTCATCATTTAGAACTGCTATTCCCACAGTATTTTGACTTTCCACTGAGTTAGATTTGAAGGTAAACTGAATTCACAATAACGCGTTTCAAGAGTATTTAAAATTGCTTTTACCACAGTACTTTGACTTTCCACTGAATGAGACTTGAAGATAACCTGAATTCACAATAGCGCGTTTCAAGAGCCGAAAATCACATTGTGATCACTTTGTGTTTTCCTCAAGGAAACTGTTCAAAACAGTCCATTCCTGTACAAAACTATGTTGCAGATTTGTTTCAAGTGGTTTCACAACATGGCAGTTAAGACTCATTGAGTTCCACTCAACTTTACATTTAGCCCAATGCAAGTCAAAGGGGATTCCAAGAATTGAGTTTGAGATGTTGAAGTCCACTTTGGAAAACCGTTGGGAAACCATCCAAAGAGTTTTTAATCATAAGGGAACTGGGGATTTCATCATTTAGAACTGCTATTCCCACAGTATTTTGACTTTCCACTGAATAAGACTTGAAAGAAACCTGAATTCACAATAACGTGTTTCAAAAGCTGAAAATCACTTTGTGTACGCATGTGTGACGGTTTTTTCCACAAGGAAACTCTTCAAAACAGTACATTCCTATACAAAACTATTTTGCAGATTTGTTTCAAGTGGTTTCACAACATGACAGTTAAGACTCATTGAGTTCCACTCAACTTCACATTTAGCCCAATGCAAGTCAATGGGGATTCTAAGAAATGAGTTTGAGATGTTGAAGTCCACTTTGGAAAACCTTTGGGAAACCATCCAAACAGCTCTTAACCATAAGGGAACTGGGGATTTCATCATTTAGAATTGCTTTTACCACAGTACTTTGACTTTCCACTGAGTAAGACTTGAAGGTAACCTGAATTCACAATAACACGTTTCAAGAGCTCAAAAGCACTTTGTGTTCACATGTGTGAAGGCTTGTTTTCCACAAGGAAACTGTTTAAAACAGTCCATTCCCGTACAAAACTATGTTGCAGATGTGTTTCAAGTGGTTTAATAACATGGAAGTTAAGACACGTTGAGTTCCACTCAACTTCAGTTTTGTACCAAAGCAAGTCATATGAGATTGCAAGAAGTGATTTTGAGATGTTGAAGTCCATTTTGAAAAATCGTTGGGAAACGATCCAAACAGTTCTTAACCATAAGGGAACTGGGGATTTCATCATTTAGAACTGCTATTCCCACAGTATTTTGACTTTCCACTGAATAAGACTTGAAAGTAACCTGAATTCACAATAACGCGTTTCAAAAGCTGAAAATCACTT